>AWOL01S0019150.1:4884-38368 GCA_000715115.1 Nicotiana otophora | reverse complement strand
CCGGGCCCCAACCAAATATACCCTCAAGTGCTAAAATATCATACGAACTTAGTCGAATCCTCAAATCACCTCAAACAACGCTAAAATCACGAATCATACCCCAATTCAAGCCTAATGAACTTTGAAATTTCAAGATTCCACAAACGACGCCGGGACCTATCAAATCAAGTCTGATTGACCTCAAATTTTGCACACAACTCATAAATGACATAACGGAGGTATTCAAATTTTCTGAATCGGATTCCGATCCTAATATAAAAAAGTCAACCCCCGGTCAAACTTTCCAAAAATTCAACTTTCGCCATTTCAAGTCTAATTCCACTACGGACATTCAAATAATTTTTCGGATACGCTCCTAAGTCCAAAATCACCATACGGAGCTATTGAAATCATCAAAATTTAAATCCGAGGTCGTTTACACATAAATCCATATCTAGTCAACTTTTTTAACTTAAAATTTTAAATTATGAGACTAAGTGACTCATTTCACGCCGAATTCCTTCCGGACCCGAACCAACTAACCTGATAAGTCATAAATCAATTGTAAGGCATAAATTGAGCAGTAAATTGGGAGAACGGGGTTATAATACTCAAAAACGACCGGCCGGGTCGTTACATTTATAGTTTCTTAGGCTTCAATCTCTAGTATTCTAAGAAGAGGAAATAACACCCAAAAGTAAGAAGTACTAACATAAGATCACAGTAACCAAGAAGTTAAAAGGCACTAAATTCCAGGTGAGCAAGTCATAAGTCTAAAGGAAACACCGAGCTTGCAGAAGCTTACTTGGGAGAAAGATACAAACAATTCATTTAATTAACACCATTGGACAGTTAAGAAAAAAGGGTAAAACTAACAAAAGAAAATAAACAGTTTCCTAAAAATAAAATGGAACTTCTCTTGCTAGGTCAAAGATTTGTAGCAAGAAACAAGTTGTGTACATATTTTCTTTTTACTAGTCAACTTCTTTCTGGCATTTTCAATTGTCTCCACTCTCATTATCAAGATTTCACAGCAAGTTTGCCGATACTGCATATTGATGGAATCCAGAAACACTATCACAAAAAACAGAAAAAAAAAGCAGAGGGTTGTGTTTTTTCATTCTTAATTAAACCTATATTTCTATATTTTGCAAGATTACGAGTTACTTCTTAGCCGGAGCCAGAAGAAGTTGGCAGAAGCAAGCGTAGTTTAGCATATTGAACTAAAATGTTGCTTCTGTACACTAAATTTAAGATGAAGGCGGGCAAGCTGAATTAGCGTTGTACACAACATATACAAGCACAGTACAACATTGAACACAAATACGAGAAATGTTACACAAATATGTGTTGCTTTCCCTCCGATTTAGTTGGCAAGTTACTAATTATAAGATGAAATTGTACGCAAATTGTACGAAAAGTGGGGTATACAATAACCCCTACAATTTCGATAGATGATTAAATTAGGATTAAGAAATGTTCGAGCAGAGTAGCATAGAGTGAAACAGTGCTACTCTATTGCACATACACTGTATTCCAACAGAAACACATATTAAAAACCACATAAAGACTATGCCTTTTTCAATAAATTAGAATTACCCAATTCAAATAAAAAAACTCCAAATAAAAATCAAAGAGAAAATACAGAGAAGAACCACAGATTCTAACATAATCACATATTAAAAACACATAAAGATTGTGCCTTCTAATGAAATTAAAGTTACCCATTTAAGATTGTGCCTTAGAATTGAAGATAGAAAAAATAAGCAGAAAAAGAAAAGACAAACTTACAGTGGCACAGGAGGAATGGTTAGTGAGAATAAAGAGAGAGAGTTGAGGAGTGACGAGTGATTTACACTCGCAGAGGAGGAGAGGACGAGAGATTGAAGAACAACGGCCGGAAATATGGGGAGAGAGAGAGAGAGAGAAATAGAGGAAACCGGGGAAATAGGGTTTTGGCCTGAAATATTATATTGATGTTTCTAACTACCGTAGTCGCAAATCAAATTAAATATTCTTTAATTATTTTAATTATAATTTTGCGACCGAAGCGATCGCTTAGTTGGTCAACTAATATTTTTGACTTTTTATTGTCCGACCGAATCGGTCGCAAACGTGAAAGCGGGAACTTGGCGCGCTGTTTTCACACTGCTTTTGTCGGAATAATAGTCGAATTTCTTATTTTTAAAAAGTTAGAAAAATTCAATCTTTTTCCGACTACTGTGGTCGCAAAAGTAGTACCATTAGCGACTGCTTTATTTTCAGTCGTAAAATTTCAGTCACAAACTGATATTTTTCTAGTAGTGAATTATATTTAAAGGATATTATTTGAAAGACTTTTATTCAAAAGATATTTATTTGAGGAAGTTATATTCGAAAGAGATTTATTTGAAAGAACTATATTTGAAAGATATTTATTTGAGAAAATTATATTTGAAAGAGAGTTATTTGACAGAATTATATTTGAAAGATATTTATTTGAGGGAATTATATTTTAAAGAGATTTATTGGAAGAATTATATATGAAAGATATTTATTTGAAGGACTTGATTTAATTGGGTGTGCTTGTATTTATTATTTGTTGAGCAATATTAAGGGTGTTCTTGTTGCCCTGTTGTACATATCACTGACTGATTTGTGTTGCCCTTATTGTTATTTATTTCCTATTATTTTGTATACTATATTGCGCAGGTTATTAGACTAGTGAGTGTCTTGACTGTACCTCGTCTCTACTCTACTTAGGTTAGTCTTGATACTTACTGGGTACCGACCGTGGTGTACTCATACTACACTTCTGCACATTTTTGTGCGGAGCCAGATATTGGAGCCATCGGACTCGGACAGAGTTAAAGTGGGATCGCAAGGATTCGAGGTGGAGCTGCTTAGTCGTCGCAGTTCCTTGGAGTCTTTCCATTTTATTGTACTGTTAATTATTATTCAAACAGTATTGAGTATTCGATCCTCTAGATCATTCCATGCATTCAGATAGAGTTCGTGACTCAGTATTACCTGTCTTGGGAGGTTTTCATATTGGTTTCCGTTGTTGGTTTCGACACGTGTATTAATTTATATTTTTAAAAAATGTCATGAAATGTAGTTGTAATCGGCTTACCTAATCTTAGAGACTAAGTGCCATCACGACGCCTGAGGTGGAATTTTGGGTCGTGACAAGTTGGTATCAAAGCTCTAGGTTCATAGGTTTTATGAATCACGAACGAGTCTAGTAGAATCTTGCGGATCGGTACGGAGACGTCTGTACTTATCTTCGAGAGGCTACAAAACTGTTAGGAAATTTCCACTTCTTTTATTCATGTCATGCGGAATTTGTTGATTTTGGAATTTGAGCCTTTGTATCTCTATTCTCTCACAAATTGTGAGGACACGTGCTACCGGGTCAGCTGAGCAAACACCCGCATATACTGCTAAAGCCGCAAGAGGTCGGGTTCAAGGTAGAGGCCGATGAAGGGCACGTGTCGCAGCTAGAGCATCTGTCAGAGTAACAATTGAGGAGTCGCCAGTAGCTCCGGTTGGGGGACAGGTACCGAAAGCACCTGTTGTTACCCCCGGACTTCAGGAGACTTTAGCACAGTTCTTGAACATGTTTGGTGCATTAACTCAGGCAGGGTTGATCTCCGTTGCACCAAATATTTCACAGATTAGGGGAGGAGCTTAGACTTCTACCGCCCGTACTCTAGAGCAGCAAGTTCATATTGGTCAAATATCGGATATAATACCGGTACAACCTGTTATTCCGGTTCATCCCGAGGTCAATCCAGAGACGTCAGAAGAAGAACAAAAGAGACTTAAGAGATTAAAGAGGTATAGTCCACCTACATTCGGTACCACAACTACCGAGAATGCCCGGGAATTTTTAGAACAGTGTGACCGTATTCTCTGTACATGGGTATTGTAGAAGTGAGCGAAGTTTCCTTTACTACATTTCAGTTGTCAGGAGCAGCGTATAAATAGTGGCAAGTTTATGATGATGATAGACCAGTCGATGCAACACCACCAACTTGTACTATATTTTTAGAGATGTTTTGAAAGAGTTTGTTTCTGAGACTCTCCGGGATGCGTGGCGCACAGAGTTTGAATGGTTGCGCCAGGGCACCATGACGGTGTTAGAATATGCCATTAGGTTCAGTGAGTTAGACCGTCATGCTCCTATCTTGGTTCCCACAGTTAGAGAGCGAGTCCGCAGATTTATTGAAGGGCCCGATTATGATTTTTGAAAATATGTATGGCTTGAGAGTCGTAGACTGACATTCCATTTTAGCAAGTAGTAGAGATTGCCAGGATGTTAGAACGTGTTCGAAATGAAGAAAATGAGTCTAAAGAGTCCAAGAGGACTCGGAATTTTGGAGAATTTAGTGGATTCTACTCTACAACAATGACTTATCGTGGTGGAGGCTCGGTTAGTTGGTCATCCCAGTCCACAATTCAGAAAACTCGTAGTGCTTCAATTAATACTTTTAGTGCCCCACCGGCACGGGGTTCTTACAGTGGTTATTCCAGTTATCCGACAGAGACTCAGTATGAGCAGTCGCGCCCATAGAGGGCTTGTTATGAGATTGGTGATACTAGACACATCAAGAGAAATTGTCCCAGACTTGGGAGGGGTGGATTTCATCAGAACACGCAGGCTACAAACTTTATTCCAGTTAATACTCCATGTGCATAGCCAGTTAGGGGTGGAGGACAGGCGGGTAGAGGGCGCCTAAGAGGTAGAGGCCCGACCCGTTGATATATTTACTATAGTGTGGCTGAGGCCACCACACCAGATTGTGTCATTACAGGTACGATCCCGATTTGTTATAAAGGGATATTTCCTTTAATTTGATTCGATTATGAATATTGAGGCGAGTCCTCCTATTATGCTCCGCTTATGGGTGGGCTTCGTAATTTTGTGAACACACATATATGTTTATCCCTGTTGGGAGATTTTATGATGTTAGCCCGTGTATATCATTTATATTTTTGTACATGATCGAGGGCTATGAGTCCAAAGGTGACTTCGTATTACTCACTACAGTGGATTTTGATGTGATTTCGGAATAATTGAATTCAATTTTATGAATTATATGCCCTATTGGTATGGGGGTTCATTAAGTCATGAAAATTATTTACGGAATTTATTAAAAAGAAGAAAGAAAGGGAATGGAAAATCTCAGTTGGCACAATGTGCAAAATACTTGTGATTCAAAGTTGACGACGAGATCCTCGCATTTTTATATGATGTGAAATATTTAAACTGGGCTACAGTATTAATAAAAAATAAAAACAATTATTTTGCACATTTTGCATATTTTATTTATTTAAACGGAAAAAAATAAAAAAAATATTATGAGTTTAAATTCTCCCTTTGTGAAATTAAATTTGTACTATTGTATTAATAGGGAGTCATGCCTGTTAGGCTTGTTTGATAATTTTGTATGTATTTTCTGTGCATATTTAGCCATATTCGTGCTATAAATATTGAGTTTTAACCTATGAGATGAGTACCCCAGTGGCGTTAAATATGACTCGTTAATTCGAGTAAATAATTATGAGGTATTCATGCCTCACGTGATGCTGTCAGTGTTGTGAAAATTTTTAAATGAGATTTTGGTTAATATAAGATTAATTGAGAATGCTGGAATTAATTATGAACAGTTATTATGACCAGAGATGTGATTATGGGCATATGTATAATGTGTGTGTAGACATGAAATTACTTCCGCCGGTTGAGACTAGCACAACATGTTAATATGGGAAATTAGGCCTTATGAAATATGAAGGAAATGGGCCAAACTATGAGCATGATGTTTTTCCCATCATGGTCCTCCATGTACCCGGTGTTTCATGTGTCTATGTCTAAAAAGGCGGTTGGAAAATCCTTTGTCTATCGTTCCAGTGAAAGCTAGTGAAGGTGAAGTTCTTGGATAATTGGCCTATGAGAGGTACTTAATTTTCATCCTTGTTAGATAAGTTTGGAAGTTGAGATTGCCTCCGTCATGTGTTATGGTGAAGTCTGTGAGTTGAGGAGGCCACCTCGAAGGCCGAAGTATTAAGGAAAGAAAATGTTCTCACTTGATTGTATAGTCAAATAATTGTGGATCGAAAGGTACTTTCTATGTGTTGCTCGGGTTCAAATATCAATTTTTGTAATGTAATATCTGTAATGTTAAGATTGGTTTTATTGATGTATATTGTGATGCTTGTTGAGTTGCGGATGTATTGTTAGGTTAATTTTGGTGATTCTCTGACAGGTGGATAGGCCCCCTTACAGGGGAAACTCTGTCGAAAGTTTTAAGAATTTAGGAGTTAGCCAAAATTTTGGGGCCTTAAGGAAGTTGAAATATTGGAAGAATATCTAAGATCTATATGAAGTCAAGAACGATTAGAGATGATGATTAAGGTGAAAAGAGGATAATACTATGCCTAATAATGACTTGTAAAACATTCGAGGACGAATATTCTTAAGTGGGGAAGAATGTAACACCCCGAAATTTTTTTATGTTTTTTAAGACCATTAAAAAGATTGGCGGGTGCTAATTATATCAATTCAGGTATGAACAAGACCGGTAATTTGAATAATATAAATTTGACCACGATAATATATGTATGAGGTACATTAAGAATGGTTTAGGGTCTAAGAAGAGCCCTAAGGCTAAGTCAAGTTGAAAATTATATGATGGAATAAAGTTTCAAGTAAGTTTGCACAAGATCTAATTTCAAATACACATAACTATCAAGATATAGAGAGTTATATGGTGAATAACATATAAAATTAAAGCCATTGAGTCTAGTTTCCAACACATCAAACCGTTTGTCATTTGGATAAGTATACAGAAGGTTATGGTCATTTTACTAGACTTGTGTCATATGCACACCCAAATGCGCGACCGAGCATATTTGAGAGTTTCTGCCTCAGGTGCGTGGCCGGATGCGCGGTGTCACGACCCAATTCTCTCTCCGTAAGACGTCATGAAGGCACCTAGTATCTATGACTAGGTAAGCCAAACGAAATGCGGAAACAACAAAAATAGAAGCAAAACTTAACAACTATCTGCAACATGTAACTAAATGACTGGTAACAATGCCGCTTGGCATGTACAATAGCCATCACTCCAGTAACACACAATATTCCCAAAACCCGGAACATCATAGGTCACAAGCTACAGAAGGAAATCGGTATCTCTATACAATAGAGTCTAATAACAGAAGTAAGGAAGGCAAATGACATAGGAGGGAATAGAGGGGGACTCCGAGGTCTGCGGACGCAGAAGATATACCTTAAAGTCCCCGTACAGCAGCAAGCACTCTCAGCTAGTAGCGGGGCTGATAAGAAGTACCTGGATCTGCACATAAAATATGTGCAGAAGAGTAGCATGAGTACACCACAATCGGTACCCAGTAAGTGCCAAGCCTAACCTCGGTAGAGTAGTGACGAGGTCAGGTCCGGGCCCTACTGGAATATGATATTAAAGCAAGGCAAGAATGATATATCGCAGTAAAATAAAGACTGAAATATAACAAGAAAAAAATTCATAGAAGGTAACAACTCAATTCATATAAATACAACAGGGGATCTCCCGAGATACCGTCTCGTAGTCCCAAACGTAAATGTGCAGGGGGATCTCTCGGAATACCGTTCCGTAATCACAAAGTAAATATGCAAGACAGGGGGGATCTCCTAAAATACCATTCCATAGTCCCAAAGTAAATATGCAAGACATGGGGATCTCCCGGAATACCGTTACGTAGTCCCAAAGTAAAGATGCAGGGAGAACTTCCGAGGAACCGCCTCGTACTCTCAAAAGTAAATACACATATCAAACGACAAATACAATATTTAACAATAAGCTTTCTACGGCTATACTGATAAAGAACAAGGAAAAAGCAGGAAATCAACTAGGCATGCGTCACAGAGTTCAACTAGGCAGTTAAAGTACGTAGACATGCGATATTAGACTAAACAAGATAGCTACACATATTGGAATAACTTAATTAACAATGAAAATAGATTAATAGTCATTAAAATGGTAACTCAAAATAAAAGAAAAACAGGTTGCTGCTCAGTAAGAAAAATTGGGTTTTACCACAACTATCCTGTTTACGTACTCGTTACCTCACGTACACGGCACTGACATATCACAATAGTTATAAATCCTAAGGAGATTTCCCCCACACAAGTTAGGCAAGCCACTTACCTCGAGTCAAGCTCAATCAATCCGTAAGAATGCCCTTTCCTCGATCATCCGACTCTGAATGGCCCAAATCTAGACAAACACAATTGCATATCATAAATACAACCATAATAGACTCATCTAATTAATGAAATCAATATTTTAACAAAAAATCCAAAATTCGCCCTAAAAGTTGACCCGAACCCATGTCTCGGAATCGGGTAAAAGTCACAAAATACGAATACTCATTCACTCACGAGTTCACTCGTACCAAAATTATCAAAATTCGATGTCTAAATCCCAATCAAAACTCAGAAATTCAGTTAGGGAACTTTTCCCACAATTTCCCAACTTTTCAATCCAAATCCGAAATTAAATGGAGAAAATAACTATAGATTAATGAAATACAACCAAAAATGTGTTAGGAATCGTTACCCCAAAGCGCTCTCTGAAAATCCCTCGAAATATTGCCAATTCCCGAGATCCCAAGTCCAAAAATGAAGAAATAAATCAAACCCTCGATTTTTCCTCGTTTCTACCTAGAAATCTCGCTTCTGTGAGCCTTCAACCACACCTGCAGTACCGCATTAGCGACTATCGCAGGTGCGGAAATGCATCGCACATGCGGCTTCCCCTCGCACTTACGCCCAACTGCCTGCATCTGCGACTCTCGCAGGTGCGGGAAAATCTTCGCATTTGTGGTTCCTTCCCAACTCCTTCTTGGCCGCATCTGCGGATACTCCTTCACACATGCGATCTCGCATCTGCGGTCTCCCATCCGCAAGTGAGAAAACACCAGAAACCAGAAAATCTTCAGCAGCTAGCCTAAGTCCAAATTCAATCCGTTAAGCATCTGAAACACACCCGAGGCCCCCGGGACCTCAACCAAACATACCAATAAGTCCTAAAACACCATACAAACTTAGTCGAGCCCTCAAATCACATCAAACAACATTAAAAACATGAATCACCCTCCGATTCAAACTTAATGAACTTAAAACTTTAAACTTCTTCAACCGATGCCGAAACCTATCAAATCACGTCCGATAGACCTCAAATTTTGCACACAATTCATAATCAAAATTAGGGACATACTCCAAATTCCGGAATCGAAATCCGATCTCGATATCAAAATTTCCACTACCGGTCCAAATCTCTAAAAATTTAACTTTCACCATTTCAAGCCTAAATAAGCTACGGCCCTCCAAAACACAATCCGGACACGCCCCTGAGTCCAAAATCATCTAACGGAGCTAACGGAACCGAAGAAACTCTATTCCGGAGTCGTCATCATACAGTTCCGACTACGGTCAAAATACTAAGACTTAAGCTCCCATTTTAGGAACTGTGTGTCCCAAAACACTCCGAAGTCAAAAAGCAAAACCTCTCGGAATACCATTCCGTAATCCCAAAGTAAATATGCAAGATAGGGGGGATCTCCCAGAATACCGTTTCGTATTCCCAAAGTAAATATGCAATACAGGGGGATCTCCCGAAATACCGTTCCGTAGTCCCAAAGTAAATATGCAAGGAGAACTCCCGAGGAACCGCCTCGTAGTCACAAAAGTAAATACACAGATCAAACGACAAATACAATAGTTAACTGTAAAATTCCAATGGCTATACTGATAAAGAACAAGGAAAAAGTAGGAAATCAGCTAGGCATGCTTCACAGAGTTCAAGTAAGCAGTTAAAGCACGTAGACATGCGATATTAGACTAAACAAGATAGCTACAAATATTGAAATAACTCAATTAAGAATGAAAATAGATTAATACTCATTAAAATGGTATAACTCAAAATAAAACAAAAACATGTTGCTGCTCAATAAGAAAAATCTGGTTTTACCACAACTAGCCCGTGTACGTACTCGTCACCTCACGTACACGGCGCTTACATATCACAATAGTTCCAAATCCTAAGGGAATTTTCCCCACACAAAGTTAGGCAAGCCACTTACCTCGAGACAAGTTCAATCAATCCGTAAGAATTCCCTTTCCTCGATCATCCGACTCTGAATGGCCCAAATCTAGCCAAACACAATTGCAAAATCATGAATACAACCATAATAGACTCATCTAATTAATGAAATCAATATTTTAACAAAAAATCCGAAATTCGCCCTAAAAGTCGACCCGGGCCCACGTCTCGAAAATGAGTAAAAGTCACAAAATACAAACACCTATTCACTCACGAGTTCACTCGTACCAAAATTATCCAAATCCGATGTCTAAATACCAATCAAAATTTAGATATTCGGTTAGGGAACTTTTTCCCCAATTTCCCAACTTTTCAATCCAAATCCGAAATTAAATGGAGAAAATTACTATAGATTAATAGAATACAACCAAAAACGAGTTAGGAATCGTTACCCCAAAGCTCTCTATGAAATCCCTCGAAACTCGCCAATTCCCGAGCCCCAAGTCCAAAAATGAAGAAATGAATCAAACCCTCGATATTTCCTCTTTTCTGCCCAGAAATCTCGCTTCTGCGAGCCTTCAACCGCACCTGCGGTACCGCATTTGCGACTATCGCAGGTGCAGAAATGCATCGCACCTGCGGCTTCCCCTCGCATCTGTGCCCAGCTGCCCGCATTTGCGACTCTCGATGGTGCGAGAAAATATTCGCACCTGCGGTTCCTGCCCAGCTCCTTCTTGACCGCATCTGCAGATCCTCCTTCGCACATGCGATCCCGCACCTGCGGTCTCCCCTCCGCAGGTGCAAAAACACCAGAAATCAGAAAATCTTCAGCAACTAGCCTAAGTCCAAATTCAATCCGTTAAGCATCCGAAACAGACCCGAGGCCCCCGGGACTCAACCAAAAATACCAACAAATCCTAAAACACCATACAAACTTAGTCGAACCCTCAAATAACATCAAACAACGCTAAAAACACCAATCACCCTCGGGTTTATAACACCGATGCCGAAACCTACAAAATCACGTCTGATTGACCTTAAATTTTTCACACAAGTCATAATCGACATTATGGACCTACTCCAACTTCCGGAATCGGAATCCGACCCCGATATCAAAATTTCCATTACCGGTCAAAATCTCTAAAAATTTAACTTTCGTCATTTCAAGCCTAAATAAGGTACAGACCTCCAAAATACAATCTGAACACGCCCCTAAGTCCAAAATAACATAACGGAGCTAACGGAACCGACGAAACTCCATTCTGGAATCGTCTTCACATAGTTCCGACTACGGTCAAAATCCTAAGACTTAAGCTCCCGTTTTAGGGACTAAGTGTCCCAAAATACTCCGAAACCAAAACCAAAACCTCCCGTCAAGTCACATAAGTAGAAAATGTACGGGGGAAACAGTGAATATGGGATCGAGGCTATTACTCTCAAAACAACCGGTCGGGTCGTTACACGCGGCCACTTGCCCCGGTGCGCGGCCGCGCACATAGAAGTCCATTAAATAACTCCAAGGACGGGTAGAGAGAGAGGCTAAGTCATTTCTTCAAGACTAGGGCTTTCTCTCCATCACCCATCCGGCCAAGGATTCCAATACACACCTAAGATGAGTTTTTAAGTGAGTTTTTAAGTGTATTTTTATGATGATTTCACTTCTCAATCACTAGTTTCCACAAGGTTTTGATTGGATTCCATTGGATTTCTTCAAAATCTCAAGAACATCCCAAAAGTTTCTTTCAAGATTTTGTCTACAATAAGTATGTCTACTACCTCTAACTAATTCATGGTGATTAATTATGTACGAAATATGTGTTAGGACTTATGGGATGGTGATTGGAAGTAATAAGTGCCCAACCTAGGTGTGTTGGTATTATAGAGATTGTAAAATGAATTAATTGATAAGATTTATGAGTTCGGATTGAATTGTTGGGCATGCATGTACTAAGAGAAGTTGTGGATGACCTAGAGACAATTGTGAGATCAATCATTTGTGTGGAAGGTGATTGTTAGGTGAAGAAATTCCATTGAAGGAGGTTGTGGATCAATATGCACATTAGATGTTTGATAAAATGTCTAAATGACTTAAAGTATAGAAATCTTGCTAATATTAGCGCAATTGTGTTACATTGTTGTAGATTGAAATTTGTTTAGTGTGGTGGACCATCGTAGTATTATGAATGGGCGAATTTCAGATTTGAGCAGTCTGGAGGTGGCTTCACTCGCAAAGATCATTTAAAGTATCGGTTTAGTTTTGTCGAGGTAGATATCTTGCCTAACCTTAAGTGAAAAAATTACCCATAGACATCGAGTCTTATGTGCCATTTGTGAAATGTGAAAAGTCGAGTACGCGAGGTGACGAGTACGTACTCGGGCATATATATGCAAATTTTATTGGTTTTAAGTTTTAGGCATTTTGATGTATTAAATTGGATAGTTGTTGGCATTTAGTAAATCCTTGAATTGTCATGCCTCATTCCTTATTTGTCGAGTTTATATTTTATATGTTAATTAGGTGTTATTGTCACTTGGATTTTTATGTGAATTCCGTGTGTTTGTTGATTTGATATTTTTCTTGGAATTAAATTCATGATGGAAATCCTTATATGCAAATAATTATTATATAAGTTTAAATTGAGACGTTAATATACTTATCAAAAATTGGGATTAAAGAAGGTGTTGTCCTATGCTGAGTTACTTTTCCATCTTTGTTGTTGTTTTTGAGGTTTTATATACGTTGTGTGGAGCCTTGAGCTATTTGTTGAGAAATTCATTGATTTTATTATATCTTTGGAATTAGGTGTGGCCATTAGGCAAATCGTGATATGAATTGATTTTGTTATGTTGTCGTGATAATATTCCGTGTAAATTGTTGTATTATTTGAGTTATTATTTTGAGGATATAAGGGTGGCATTCCACTGTTGATATTATGTGGGTATAAGGGTGGCATTTTACTGTTGTTATGTTGGTTGGGATTTTATCTGGGCGGAGCAATAAGGGTGGCTATAGAAGAGATTAGTGTGGCAATAGGAGCAATAAGGGTGGCTATTGATATTGTCAGGGCGGAGGGATAAGAGAGGCTATTATAGGAGTGATAAGGGTGGCTATAGGAGAAATAAGGGTGGCTATTGTCAAGGATGATATGTGATGATGTAGAGTTATTGTGTTGGTAATTTTTATGTGATGATGTGGGGTTATTGCGTTGGTAATTTTCATGTGATGTTGTGATTTTCCTTGTGTTTATTTTTATATCTTGTGCAACTTGTCTTATTATTTCGGTAAACTTGATAATAGTATGATCTATGTTGAAATTTGGAGTTTGTGGCTATTTTGAGGCGGATTATGTTTTTATGGGAACGGGTATGATTAATGTTATATGGGATCGGGTTGCACGACGCAACAGATATGAAATGTGGGCACGAGGTGCCGGGAAAAATATGATGATGATATTGGCACGTGAGTTGTCGATTGTGATTGAGATAATAGCACGAGGTGCCGTGAAAATATGCAAGTGGGCTGAGACTCGTATTTTATGATTATGAGATGAGGTGTCACAAGGTGACTTTTATTTGAAAGAATTAAATTCAAAATATTATTGGAAAGAATTATATTCCAAAGACATTTATTTGAAAGAATTATATTTGAAGGATATTATTTGAAAGACTTTTATTCGAAAGATATTTATTTGAGGAAGTTATATTCGAAAGAGATTTATTTGAAAGAATTATATTTGAAAGATATTTATTTGAGAAAATTATATTTGAAAGAGATTTATTTGAAAGAATTATATTTGAAAGATATTTATTTGACGGAATTATATTTTAAAGAGATTTATTGAAAGAATTATATGTGAAAGATATTTATTTGAAGGACTTGATTTAATTGGGTGTACTTGTATTTATTATTTGGTGAGCAATATTAATGGTATTCTTGTTGCCCTGTTGTACATATCACTGGCTGATTTGTGTTGCCCTTATTGTTATTTGTTTCCTATTATTTGTATACTATATTGCACAGGTTATTAGATTAGTGAATGTCTTGACTGTACCTCGTCTCTATTCCACTGAGGTTAGTCTTGATACTTACTAGGTACCGACCGTGGTGTACTCATACTATACTTCTGTACATTTTTATGCAGAGCGAGGTATTGGAGATATCGGACTCGGATATAGTTAAAGTGTGATCGCAAGGATTCGAGGTAGAGCTACTTGGTCGTCGCAGTTCCTTGGAGTCTTTCCATTTTATTGTACTGTTAATTTTTATTCAAACAGTATTGAGTATTCGATCCTTGAGATCATTCCAAGTATTCAGATAGACTTTGTAACTCAGTATTACTAGTCTTGGGAAGTTTTCATATTCGTTTTCGATATTGGTTTCGACACGTGTATTAATTTATATTTGAAAAAATGGCTTGAAATGTAATTGTAATCGGCTTACCTAGTCTTAGAGACTAAGTGCCATCACGACGCCTGGAGTGGAATTTTGGGTCATGACACTCTCTTTCTCTCTCTCAAATTAAGGTTCTTACTCTTCTCATTTCTTTCACGTTTATGGCTTAATCTCTCCACATTAACATGGTATCAGAGCCTAGAATCGATCGATTACGGCTTCGCTCTATCTATTGATGGTAGGTTTATGAAGTTTGGTCGTAATTTCTGCAACAGATTTTTCTGTGTTAGATTTTTTCTGAGGAAAGTTTATACGATTTAGCTTCAATACAAGTTCTCGTTGTTCTGCGATGGTTTAGCTGGGAACTTCTCCAGAAATTTCTGAGTAGAATATTTTGGTGGTTCATGGTTTGTGCTTCTTATTGGTTCGCGGTCTGACAATTGAATGTCTCGGTCTGACAATTGGACGTTTGTTGGCGTATTTTTGGGTTAATTTCAAGGCCTTACTTCTTTAGGCTGCAAAGAAAAGACGGTAATATCTTCTATTAATCCTCTTCACGTTCAGTGTTGACAAGTTATGTTAGTCGTCTGCATTTTGTAAAATATACCTAATTAGGGTTTTATCATGGGTAGTACTCCTGACGTTAGTTCAACCTCTACTGTTGATAGATTTGATGATTTTACTATTCCCCCTTCCTATCCATTTTATGTTCATCCCTCGGATACTCCAAGTACTCACCTGGTATTCCCACTTTTTGATGGTAGTGGCTTTGTCATTTGGCGTAAAAACATGTTGACTGCACTTTCTGCTAAAAATAAATTAGGACATATAACTGGTAGAGTCTCAAAATCTCAATTTCATTCCCCATACTATCAATTTTGGGAACGATGTAATGACATGGTCATTACATGGATAGCAAACTCATTATCTATGGATATAGCAAATAGTGTGATGTGTTTTTATACTGCCAAGGATATGTGGACTGAGATTAATGAAAGGTTTGGTACCTCAAAAGGCTCCAAATATATCCAAATTCAAAGGGAAGTTAGTGCTACTTCTCAGGGATCTTTGGACATTGTCACTTATTTCACCAAACTAAGGGGTTTTGGGGATGAACTTAGCACAACATATATAGGACCAGTTTGTTCTTGTGGAGCTTTGCCCAAATTCATTGAAGAATAGAAAATCTACCAATTTCTTAGCGGGTTAAATGAGTCATACTCTACATGCAAAAGCAATATCCTGATGATGTCATCTCTCCCTTCTTTGAGTAAAGCTTATTCAATGCTTCAACATGATGGGAAGCAAAATGAGACTTCTTCTCCTCTTCCCAGCTTCTCTAATGATTGTGTTTCATTTAATGCTTCAACTAGACATATGAATAATCATAGGGTTTTCCATCAGAGGGTACAGTTTGACTCAAAAAGAGGTCCTGCTTGCACCTCAAGTTTTTCTTGTAAGTACCGTAAGAAACTGGGCACATTATTGATAAGTACTACAAGCTCTATGGCGCTCGCCCTAACTTCAAATTTACCAAGAATAAGAGGTATATTGCATATGTTCAGTCTCAGGGTCACCTTTCAAATTCTGTTTCTTCCAACTATGGTTCTTCTGAAGTTCCTGGTCATGGGTTCAGTAAAGAACAATATCAACATCTTATGAATTTGTTCCAGCAAGTTCACACTTGTCCTGTCTTCCACCATGAGAATAATGTTGATGACAATATTGATTTTGCAAATTTTGGTGTGTACAATCACCCTGAAGATACATAAAATTAGCACCAAGTCAGTCAACCAACATTCCCTAAAGATACATATTCATCCCTTCGTTTCAATTTATGTGGCGCAATTCCATTAGACACGAAGTTTGACAATAATAAAGCTTTTAGAATTATTTGTGGTTTTATACATATCATGAAATTTTTGTAAATATAAAATCATATCATTATGGCCAAAACATTTATATACTATATGTGTGTGTCATTTTTCTTGTAACAGGCTAGTAAAAAATAGTGTCACAAAAATAAAACAAAAATATAGATAGAACTCTCCTTATTAGTCACGGTATAGGTATATATATATGTATGTGTGTGTGTGTGTTACCTTCATAACCTCATCTATGTCAAGTTCATAAAGCTTAGGAGAATTCCGAAGCAGGTAAAACACACAAGCAATACTGTTAACAGAAATCTTCAAATCACTAATTTTCAGGCTTTGTAGATTTAGTGGTCGGCGAAGACTCTCTGGCACACGAACCAACCCTAGATTCTGAAACAACAGATTGCAAAAATAATGAAATTTATAAAGTGTTAGTTATTAGAACAACTAAAAAATTGACAGTCCGGTGCACTAAGCTACCGCTATGCATGGGGTGCAAGGAAGGGTCCGACTACAAGGGTCTATTGTAAGCATGCAACCTTATCCTGTATTTCTGCGTTTCCACTGCTCGAACCAATGTACGAATAAAAACGAAGCAAGGTTACTTTCTCACCTCTAAGGATGTTCCATTCAAGCGGAGGTGTTTAATGCTTGTAAAGATTGGGTTCACATTAAAACACTGAAATGTTACTGTATAGCTGCTAGCGATTGACAAGTTCTCAATTTTGGAGTAAAGATATTAACACGATTCACACCTATGCAACATCTTAACTTCAAAATCTCAAGCATTGGCAGAATAAGAGATTCTTCTGATCCTCTACGGCGGTCAATTTCAAAGGGATTTAACTATAGACAAACAAGATTAGGGAATTGGGTACCATCAGGCACCTTAAAGATACACCTATAAAGCTTCAAATGTGTCAACGTTGAACATGTAAATAGTCGTGAGCAGCCCGATACACTAAACTCCCGTTATGCACAGGGTTCGAAGAAGGGACGGACCACAAGGGTCTGTTGTACGCAGTGAGCATTAGTAGATATTAATGCAATGAACTAGAATCGGAAGAAAAATTAAGAGGCACTTTTCTCGAGTTCTTCAAAGGACTTTTTGTTGAACTTCCCAAGTCTGTTCATTCCCATAGGATTTATTTAACAAATCAATGCGTGCATTAATACTTAGAAATAGAGACATACTTTGATAGTAATTACTCCCTTCATTCACTTTTACTTGGCACATTTTGATTTTTTACGCCCCTTGAGAAATAATAAATGAAGTACATAATTTACCATGATATCCATATTAATTGATGAATATAATATTGAATTTGAGAAAATAATTTGAAATGAGTAATAAATATTGTGGGTATAACTGGAAAAAAAAAATTATCATTCTCTTGATATGCGTAGAGTAACAAGTAAAAATGAAAATCTATTTTTAGTATACCTGTCAAGTAAAAGTGAACGGAGGGAGTATTAGGGTAAGGGTGAATCTGGATATTCATTAATTGATGTAGATCCTTTTTCCTATAAACAATATTGATATGGAACGACATATCGGATATGGACTGTTTGGCACCTTCGCTATTTTTATATATTCGGATATCGGAACGACAAAAAAAATTATAACATGAAGGTTGTTCTATTTTCATGTTAATTATCGTATGAAACTTGTTATGAAAAATTACTTCTGACTTGATTCTTTGTTATGAGCCAAGCATACGGATATTGTATTTGATCTCAAACCCAGGACCTTAGCCTGCTCTGATACCATGTTGAAGTGTGTAAACATCTCATCTAAATGCTTAAGTCTATTAGAGAGAACACACTTTTATTTACTTAATTATGTCTTCATAAAGTATAACATGTTGGTATGAAACTAACATAATCATTGCATAGAGTTTAAAGTTTCATTTGTTAGATCAAGGTCCAAAACTTTTCACAAATCTATTTTACTTCTCTCTTCTCTAAAATTACTTTGACGCGAGGGGGTTCCGGTGGGTCGGGTAATAAGGTTCGGTCGGTGGGATACAATAGGAAGTGGAGCGGGTACTTTATTGAGCAACCAGATGATGCCACTTATCATTTTTTAAGTTCTGATGAGTAAATTAATCGTCGGGGTAATTTTAATCCCAAAGTATATAGTATGGGTACTAATACTAAAAAGGTGAAATGGAGAATAAATATAACTTATTTTTGGTAGTAGAACGATAAATATGACCCTTTTCTGTGCTTATTTTTCTACTTGCTGTGAAAACTTGAAGACTGAAGTAGTGAAGTGTTGCACCATTGAAGTTCTAAAATTTCATTTACAAACTCATTCTTATTCTACTTAAACTTATTCTTCTGAAAAGCAATCTAGAAAATGGTGTAAGCAGAATGTGTCTGGAATCCCATACTTGAAATTAAAGTTTGTCTGCATAACCTCCCACAAGTACAAGAAACAGGTTACTTCATTTCAAAAACTTAAACAGATGAAAAAGATCACCTAATTCTTGTTGTCTATTTTGAAATATAAGACTTGACCCAAATAGTTGGATACTGTTCTTTGTACCATCAAGAAATGGAACAACAATTTAAAAGCAGTGCAAGAAAGAGTTTCCAGTATCACATCTCAATAGTTCAATTTCTGACAGATATTACAAGGATGGACAGTAGTCCTCAGTAACATATAATTAGATGTATTAGTTCAAAACTAACAAAAAAATGCTCAATTTATTTTTCTTTAAATCTTTTTTAAGGGTGGATGGACT
This sequence comes from Nicotiana otophora, assembly GCA_000715115.1. Classification (NCBI taxonomy): domain Eukaryota; kingdom Viridiplantae; phylum Streptophyta; class Magnoliopsida; order Solanales; family Solanaceae; genus Nicotiana; species Nicotiana otophora. Next base: position 19,281 of record AWOL01S0019150.1, on the reverse strand, counting down.
GAGGAAGGCAAAATAGGGTAAATTGAAATCATACATTCAAGGGATAAGGTTGATTTACAACTATTAAGCTACTACTCTAATCCTTCAAACTGACAAAATTGCAAAACGGCTTTAAATAAATTAAGGAAATAATCAAGAAGAAAGTATACAGACTAATACATTGATTAACGTATCATATCAATCGCAAGCAAACAATTGTTGGTCGGTGTAAAAGAGCAAACCTTGATCACTATTATAATATGCACAACTTATAATTCTGTTTGCAAAACAGCCGCTATATATATATTATCTCCGGGAGGAGTTGGAGGGGCGGTTGTCGGCTATGGGAGCCTGGAGGAACAGTGGTGATGCGAGCATTATGTGATCGACGACAACAGACTGTATAAGGGAGGCTGCGAGAGAGGTGTTAGGCATCTCGTCGGACGTCTCTGGCAGGCACAAAGGATACTGGTGGTAGAATGAAGTGGTCCAAGGTAAAGTAGAAGTAAAGAAGGCAGCATACCTAAAATTAGTAGGGAGCACAAGTGAGGAGGAGAGGAGAGCGTGCAGTGAGGAGGAGAGGAGAGCGTGCATGAAGTGGTATAAGGTAGCTAAGAAGGAAGCCAAGCTGGCGGTCACGGAGGCTAAAGCTGCAGACTATGGCCGTATGTACGAGGAACTGGGGAAAAAAAGCGGAGAGAAGAAGTTATTCCGGCTGACGAAGACGAGAGAGAGGAAGGCCCGGGATTTGGACCAAGTGAGATGCATCAAGGACGACGATGGTAGAGTATTGATGGAAGATGCTCAGATTAAGAGGAGATGGCAGACTTACTTTCATGAACTTCTAAATGAAAAAGGGGATCGGGATATTGTGCTAGGTGAACTGGAGCATTCCGAGAGTCACCGTGACTTATTGGGGACTGCAGGCGCATCGAGGTTGAGGAGGTCATGGGAGTTGTGCGTAAGATGAGTACAGGCAGAGCGGCCGGGCCAGACGAAATTCCAATTGAATTTTAAAAGTGTGTGGGCAGAGCAGGCTTGGAGTGGCTGACCGGGTTATTTAATATTATTTTTAGGACGAAGAGGATGCCAGAAGAGTAGAGGTGGAGTATGATGGTTCCGTTGTATAAGAACAAAGGTGATATTCGGAGTTGTAACAATTATAGGGGTATCAAATTAGTGAGTCATACCATGAAAGTTTGGGAGAGGGTGGTTGAAGCGAGGGTGAGGAGGATGGTATCTATATCCGACAACCAGTTTAGGTTCATCCCGGGTCATTCTACTACGGAAGCTATACACCTTATTAGGAGGTTGGTGTAATGGTACAGGGAGAGGAAGAAGGATCTGCATATGATGTTTATTGATTTAGAGAAAGCGTACGACAAAGTTCCTAGAGAAGTTCTCTGGAGATGCTTAGAGGCAAAAGGCGTGTCGGCTGCCTACATTTGGGCAATTAAGAACATGTATGATGGGCGTGTCGGCTGCCTACGCTCAGTCCATTCTTATTTACCCTGGTGATGGACGCGTTAACACACCATATTCAAGGGGAGGCACTACTAGAAATCTGGGTAAAACCGTCCAAAACAATACCGACCAACTTTGGTCGCTCAGTTAAATTCAAAAAACAAATATTGCCGAAAAAACCGACCAAAGTTGGTCGGTATTTTAGTTATGTAATTAAAAAATACATCATCTGGGAATCGAACCGGGGTCTGTACTGTGGCAGGATACTATTCTACCACTAGACCATTGGTGCATTTTATTTTAAGACTGTCTTCTATTTCATTTATACTCTTTAATTATATTTTCGCACGAAAATAACCGACCAAAGTTGGTCGGTATTTTAGTTATGTAATTAAAAAATACATCATCTGGGAATCGAACCGGGGTCTGTACTGTGGCAGGATACTATTCTACCACTAGACCATTGGTGCATTTTATTTTAAGACTGTCTTCTATTTCATTTATACTCTTTAATTATATTTTCGCACGAAAATAACCGACCAAAGTTGGTCGGTTTTTTAAAATGACCAGCCGAATTAACCGACCGATTTCGGTCAGTTTTTTTAATATTAAATTAAATTTATTTTAAATGAAAAACCGATCAAAGTTGGTCGGTTTCTTGAAAAAAAATATTCGCGGGACTCAAAAATAGTTTCCCGCATTTTTGCGCCAAAGAAAACCGACCAAAGTTGGTCGGTTTCTTGAAAAAAAATATTCGCGGGACTCAAAAATAGTTTCCCGCATTTTTGCGCCAAAGAAAACCGACCAAAGTTGGTCGGTTTCGTAAAAAAAATTAAAAATTAAAATATTTTGAAAAACTGACCAACTTTGGTCGGTTTTTTGGCCGGTCAATTTTTAGTAGTGAGGTGTCATGGTATATGTTATTCGCCGATGACATAGTTCTGATTGATGAGTCGCGAACCAGTGTTAACGAGAGGTTGGAGGTCTGGAGACAGGCCCTTGAGTCTAAGGGTTTCAAGCTGAGCAGGACGATTACGGAATACCTGGAGTGTAAGTTCAGCACTAAGACGAGGGAAGTGGGCGTGANTTGTAACAATTATAGGGGTATCAAATTAGTGAGTCATACCATGAAAGTTTGGGAGAGGGTGGTTGAAGCGAGGGTGAGGAGGATGGTATCTATATCCGACAACCAGTTTAGGTTCATCCCGGGTCATTCTACTACGGAAGCTATACACCTTATTAGGAGGTTGGTGTAATGGTACAGGGAGAGGAAGAAGGATCTGCATATGATGTTTATTGATTTAGAGAAAGCGTACGACAAAGTTCCTAGAGAAGTTCTCTGGAGATGCTTAGAGGCAAAAGGCGTGTCGGCTGCCTACATTTGGGCAATTAAGAACATGTATGATGGGCGTGTCGGCTGCCTACGCTCAGTCCATTCTTATTTACCCTGGTGATGGACGCGTTAACACACCATATTCAAGGGGAGGCACTACTAGAAATCTGGGTAAAACCGTCCAAAACAATACCGACCAACTTTGGTCGCTCAGTTAAATTCAAAAAACAAATATTGCCGAAAAAACCGACCAAAGTTGGTCGGTATTTTAGTTATGTAATTAAAAAATACATCATCTGGGAATCGAACCGGGGTCTGTACTGTGGCAGGATACTATTCTACCACTAGACCATTGGTGCATTTTATTTTAAGACTGTCTTCTATTTCATTTATACTCTTTAATTATATTTTCGCACGAAAATAACCGACCAAAGTTGGTCGGTTTTTTAAAATGACCAGCCGAATTAACCGACCGATTTCGGTCAGTTTTTTTAATATTAAATTAAATTTATTTTAAATGAAAAACCGATCAAAGTTGGTCGGTTTCTTGAAAAAAAATATTCGCGGGACTCAAAAATAGTTTCCCGCATTTTTGCGCCAAAGAAAACCGACCAAAGTTGGTCGGTTTCGTAAAAAAAATTAAAAATTAAAATATTTTGAAAAACTGACCAACTTTGGTCGGTTTTTTGGCCGGTCAATTTTTAGTAGTGAGGTGTCATGGTATATGTTATTCGCCGATGACATAGTTCTGATTGATGAGTCGCGAACCAGTGTTAACGAGAGGTTGGAGGTCTGGAGACAGGCCCTTGAGTCTAAGGGTTTCAAGCTGAGCAGGACGATTACGGAATACCTGGAGTGTAAGTTCAGCACTAAGACGAGGGAAGTGGGCGTGAAAGTGAGGCTTGAATCACAGGTCATACCAAGTAGTGGCAATTTCAAGTACCTTGGGTCGGTTATCTAGATGGGAGGGGAGATTGACGAGGATGTCACATACCGTATTGGGGTGGAGTGGATGAAATGGAGATTAGCATCTAGAGTCTTGTGTGATAAGAGAGTGCCACCGATATTCAAAGGTAAGTTTTACAAAGTGGTGGTTAGACCGGCCATGATGTATGGGGTCGAGTGTTGGCATGTTAAGAACTCACATATTCAGAAGACGAAAGTAGCATAAATGAGGATGTTGAGGTGCATGTGCGGACATACTAGGATGGATAAGATTAGGAATGAAGATATTCGGGAGACGGTGGGCGTGGCTCCTATTGATGACAAAATGCGGGAAGCGTGGCTCAGATGGTTCGGACACGTACAAAGGAGAAGCTCAGATGCTCCGGTAAGGAGGTGTGAGTGGCTGGCTTTGGAGGGCACGAGAAGAGGTAGAGGACGGCCTAAGAGGTATTGGGGAGAGGTGATCAGGCAGGACATGGCGAGACTTCAGATTTTCGAGGACATGGCTCTTGATAGGAAGTTGTGGAGATCGAGTATTAGGGTTGTAGATTAGGAGGTAGTTGAGTCTCCCTTACTTCGTACCTTTGCGAGGCTAGTCTGGTAGAATTTTTGTCGATGTCAGCTAGTGGCATTGTTGTGTCTTACTACTCCTTTGTTTACCATAGTGTCGGGTCTATGTAATGTCTATCGTGTTTGCTTTGCATCTACTTTTTCATTTCCATAATGTTATTTTTCCTATGGTTTCTATTGGTGATACCGATATTGTTTCTTTTGTCTTCTTAAGCCGAGGGTCTTTCGGAAACAGCTTCTCTACTCCCTCGAGGTAGGGGTAAGGTCTGCGTGCACACTACCCTACCCAGACCCCACTAGTGGTATTTCACTAGGTCATCGTCGTCGTCGTTGTTCAATTATGACTGATTGAACAGGAAAGCGTTGTTACACAAGAAGATTAACTTTAATATGATGTCGTGTTTACTGTAACTATAATAAATCAAAATGGATTGAGTATGACTAGATTAGATATAGATGAATGAAAAATGTTAACCTTCTGAAGTAGGACAACACGAGAAAATAAACAAAAGAATGTCAAAACACTAGGTATAATAAATAAAGTAAGACACTAAACAGTCGCCTGGATAAAACAAAAAATCAAAACAGGGACTCGGCCAATTAAGTTGTGATGCATCTGCAGATTCAATATTCAGTCTAAATATGAAATAAATGCACTTGATAAAGAAGTCGTAAAAAGCCAGTGGAATCAGTCTAAGTACTTAATTTTTGCTTTTGGTGATACTCGAGGATAGCTTATCAGTTCCTTCAAATGTCGATAGCAGCTTGTGGCATTTTTGTTCTCGATCTGTTCAATGACCATCCTCTCAAGTTTTGGAGTATTGGAAAGGATAACTTCAATTAAACACATTTCAATACATGAACCCTTGAATTTCCTTAACCTCACTGTTCGAATCATGCTCAGAGCTTCACTAACTTGTTTTTGTGCCTCCCACAAATAAGAAAACAATTCCGTTCTGCGACTCACTTTCTCATCAACCTAAAGAAAGAATCATATAGCACAAGTCAGCCAACCTATTTGATATATGTACTACATATATGTACAAAAAGTAATATTTGATATATTACATAGTATAATTTTCCGATAAAGGGTGTTGAAGTAGCCTCTATTCTTACAAGTCACGATATTTCTTACCTTCACAACTTCATCAATGCCAAGATCACAAAGGTCAGGAGAGCTCCGCAATAGACAAATTGCGCTAGAAATACGTTTAACAGAAATCTTCAAGTCATAAATTTTCAGGCTTTGGAGTTTTAGTGATACATCAAGCCTATCTAGCACAGGAAACGTCCCTAAGTTCTGAAAAAAGCACAAACAAAAATGAAGTCACATAATTCGTATAGCGAAAAACTGCAAATCAAAAACAAGTAAAATCATTTTCTAACCTTTAGGGAAGATCCATCCAAGCAGAGGTGCTTAATCCTTTCAAAGATGGGTTCACATTAAAACATTCAAATGTTACTGTATAGCTGCTAATAATAGACAAGTTCACAAGCTTTGGAGAAACTATATTAACATAATCAACATCAACACAAAATCTTAACTCCGAAGTCTCGAGCATTGGCAGAATAAGATCGTTTTCTTCTGATCCTACATGACCGTCAAGTTCAGAATGTTCCAACTGAAGACTAACAAGTTTAGGAAATTTGGTATCTTCAGGTACCTGAAAGACACACCTCGAGAGCTTCAAATGTTTCAACGTTGCACAAGTAAATATGCTATAAGGCAATGCATATTTCTCATCGTTGGCCATATCTAGAGTCAATTTCTGGATACCATGATTCGAAACAAAGATGATGCATTGATCGACATCTGATTGTGACAGTTCGTGTAACTTCGAGATTAGATGGAACCCTAGAATAGGTCCAATATGTTGCATGAGAATAATGGACCATAACTTTCTCCATTGCTTCGATAAGATGCTAGTTCTAGCAGCATATTCAATGGGCATAAGCTCAAGAATTCTGTGTAGTATGTTAGTTGGTAAGCCACTAATAATGGTAGACTTCCTCACATTTCTAGCTACATTGCATTGACTCATACTTCTTCTCTGAAATATTTTACAATTCTATTTGATTGAAAATAGAAGTGAGGATCTACAAATAGAAGCAGAGGAATTAATGGATATTAATATAGGTCTTAGAAGAAGCCAATAGACAATTTTTCTTGGGTAGTTCAAAGGACTTTTTCATGAACTTCCCAAGTCTGTTCATTCCCATTGAATTAATTTTAAAAATCAAAGCTGGAATTAATACTTGAAACATAGTGTGCAAATAAATTAGGGTAAGAATGGAATCTGGACATTCATTATATATTTGATGCAGATCCATTTTCCTATAAAGGTCAGCCCGGTGCACAAGGTATCCAGCGTACACAGCTTAGTCCAAGGAAAAGCCACATCCCAAAAGTGTATGATGTAGACAACTTAGTAACTGTTTCCACGGCTCGAACGTGTAACTTACAAAAATTAATATTGATCCACTTATTTGTTGACAAAGTAGAGACATGACTTTGAAGACATAATAAATAAATATATTAAAATCAGTCCGGTGAAACCAGATATACATAATGCCATGAAAAACAGAACAAAACTCCATCAGATATATGAATATTAAGTAAACAAAATATTAAATATTATACTGAATAATAATAAAGGAAAGCTTCCATATCACTGCTACTAGCTAAGGGACAGTTAATAGTATCAAATCTCTGTCGTTCCACCTTATAGACATAAAATTCTTGAGAAAAGGCTTCAGGTTTGCCATAGGTAATGTGACCAAGTTGAGGATTAACACAGAGCAACTCTTTGAAATAACTGCGAGGTAAACAACCACATAGTAATTCATGTTGTAGTTCTCATTGCATAGATTAGTCAAGAACGGGCGTTAAATATAAAATCCCCTACCATTGAAATAACAAATTCATAATGAGGTGATGCACGCCGAAACGAATTTAGCAGAGTGGATATTTTGAGTGCTTCGCCAGCATCATCACCCTCTAGATATGATTCAATTAGCATTCTCGACAGCACAGGGGACTTGGCTAACAGAAGCTTGATAAGCTGCATCTCAGGCTTTGAGCCTATAGTATCTATTAGCTTAACTTCCCTGAGGTGATTAAATGTGACATCTGAGAAAGCGTCCACTTCAAGAGATTTTCGAGCTGGAGTATCATAATCTACATCTTGAACCTAAGAAAGATTATCAAAGCCCCAACTCTCTAAACTTATTGAGGATAAGAAGTAGGAAAACAAGAAAGAGAAAGGAAAGAGGCAAATGAGTAAGAACCTCGATTTCAAAATATTGTAAATATGGGAAGCTTCTTATCAAGCAATAATACATTACGTAAAAAAGGACAGTTCAATGTATTAAGCTCCTGTTATGCACAAGGTCTGGGAAGGGTCGGACCATAAGGGTCTATTGTACGCAGTCTTACTCTATATTTCTACAAGAGGTTGTTTCTACTGCTCGAACTCGTAACCTCTTGGTCACATGGCAACAACTTTACAAGTTACGTCAAGGCTCTCTTTCCAGTAATACGTTACATAAATACTTCATTCATCTAGGGTATTATTCAGATCTACTATTTAAAAAACTGGTAAACAAAAACAATAATTTTTTCCTTTTGCCCGTAATAAGCTTTAGAAACTCACAAAACAAGAATAGGAGAAAAAATAATACCCAATATTTTGGCATATTTCAAACACAAGATCGGCTTAGTAGATGTTCCACACCTTTGGCAACATTGGGCATCGAACCTTATCATTTTACTACTAAATTTTGAATCAATAAATAAGCTTATTAGCTTTATTCCCACAATTTTTTTTTATTTTTTTTTTAATAATTGTGATGTCCCGGCCAGCTTGCCAACACCTCGACTAATTCTCACGGGGTATCTGCTACTTCCTACTAGGAACAGTTAATAGGTAACTCTACCTACCAAGACTTAGATAAATGGAAGAAATCACCTAGTGTTTTTTGTCTCCGCCGGGAAGAAATCACCTAGTGTCTTTTTTCCCCACAATTATCATAGTCTTGAAATAAGCTTATTAGCTTTATTCCCACAATTATCATAGTCTTGAGCTATGGAAAAATGACAATTAAAAAAAAAAAAAAAAAAAAAAAGGAGAGTAACCTGTAGTTTTTATCAGAAAATAAGCAATCACTGCAGAGATATAATTCGATCTGGTTTTAGGTGGTTTTATCTACTAACATAGGAAAATATGAAGGATGAAATCTTAGTATATAATATATATTGCTCAAAAACTATCAATTCATTCAACAACTGAAAAATAAATACCTAAAAAGAAAGAGAGAAAAAACATAAGGTCTCGGGTTCAAATTTCAGAAGTAAAATATACTAGGTGATTCCTTCTTATCTGTCACCTAGTACTTAATGCTTGTGGGAGGCAGCAGGCAGTGCCGAAGCAGTTCAAAAATTTTAAAAAGTAAACATGTGAAGAAGGCAAGGGGATTCTAACTTCTAATATATATACATTAAAAAAAAAATAGCGTTATATATACATACAAGATTGAAGCCCCTTACACCTCACCTTAATAGCAGGTATCCCGCGAAATTATTATTAAAAAAAGGAAAAAAGAAAAATCACAATGAACTATGGTTAATAAATTAAGGACAAGAACACATTACAAAAGAATAGAATTGGAGGAATAAAGTTGAAAAATCTTTACCAGACGGTTGGTGGAAGATTTCAGTTCTCTTTAGTTCGAAGGTACCAAAATCCCTGTATTTATAGTCCTAAGTCCTAACTGATAGTGGCTTTAAAGTTTTTCTTTTTTCTTTTCCTCTCGGAATATTTCTTTTTATTTCTTTGTTAAGTGAGTTTCAAATAGGTTAAATTATAAATTAACACGTGTACGGAAAGTGTAATACACGCATTATAGAGGTTTTGAATAGAGAATATTATAGTTTAGGGTAATAACAACTATCTCATAAGTAGTTTAAATAGGAAATATTGTAGTCTAGAATCATAAAAAAGAAAATCACTTTTTTTCCAAATTTGTGTTTGTCCATGAAATTTTCAATTTTCACTTGAAGATAAATTTCAGAATTTTTCAAAAATTTAAAAAACTCCAAAAAGATTATTTTTCAAAATTTTCACTTCAGATCACTCACAAAAATTCAAAAATAACCCAAAATTATATTCATGTCCAAACACAACTCTAATTTTTAATGCCTTTCTTGTTACTTTCTTTTTCTTGTATTTTTTACTCAGTTCTTCACCCCACATTATAAATAGTGCAAGTGTTAAACCTCTTTAGCTTATTTGGATGGCTATTACATATAGTTCATAATATATCGTATTATATTATATTGTATTGTACTGTATCGCTTGATGAATACAATATTTGGATAAATAATATCGTTTATCGTTGTTTCATGATGTCACGTACTAGCAATATGAAAAATAAACTTGAAGTATTATAAAAAACAATTATGGTATGGGATAGAATTATTATATAAAAAGGTAGAGTAAAAGATTATTTAATGATAATAAAGGGCAAGGTGAGAGAAAAAGACAAGGTAACGATACGACCACACCAAATTGGTCGTTACATAAAGTGACACTTTTCGTCGTTACATAACGATGTATTTAACGATATGATATAATAAAATTTAAGTAACAATCAAAACAGACATTATATTTAAAGTAACAATACGATACAATACAATATGTGACAACCAGCCAAACAAGCTGTAAATATTTACTGTTAGAAATTTTCAAAATATAAAGACATATTACAACAACAACAACCCAGTATAATCCCACTAGTGGGGTCTAGAGAGGGTAGTGTGTACGCAGACCTTACCCTTACCCTAGGGTAGAGAGGCTGTTTCCGATAGAAACTCGGCTCTCTCCCTCCAAGAACTCTCCACCTTGCTCTTGGGGTGACTCGAACTCACAACCTCTTGGTTGGAAATGGAGGTGCTCACCACTAAAGCAACCCACTCTCGTCTTACTATATATAAAGACATATTAGTATATACTATGTACATTATTCTATATAATAATGAGTTTTCATCAGAAATCAACATAGCACTTTAAGCTTCTTCTCCACAAATAAAACTAGCCAAATATGAATTGCATATGGTGACAATATATATTTTTTCATAGTTAGACCACAAATAGAAACACTATGTCAAATCAGAAAACTGCAAAGAAAGAAATCTGTAAATTAACACACTGCAAACCAAAACATAACTGAACAACCAAAGTCTCATCTCATAGCTAGACCATTCATGAAATGTGAAAACACTTAGCATTGTAAATGACAGAGTAGCCAAAACAGCCACTTTGAGGCAAACCCCAGCCTTATATTACGTACTGCGTCGACATTTGTTTCTATCTATTCACTTCAACATCCAAAACATACCCAAAGATCATGATCTGATTAACGACTGTACCATTGATTCTTATCATAGTCATAGACAACTTGTGCTTTAGGTGATGCACGCTGAAATTTTGTTAGCTCAGCGAGTATTTCAACTACTATATCAAGAGGTTCATTTCCTGGCCTAGGCTCAATTAGAAATCTTTCTAGCGCCGGAGACTTGGCTAATAGAAGCTCGATAAGTTTCATTTGAGGCCTTGTGCCTGTAATGTTTACTAGTCTAACTTCGCTGAGGTGATTAAATGTCACATCTGAGAAACGTTTCACTTCATCTAGGACATGAAATTCTTCATCATCATTAGAATTATCCACCTAAAAAGATGAACAAAATAACCATATCTCAGAACTTATTGAGGATCTAACGTATAAGAAAGCCACTAAATAATAAAGAAAAGGAAAAGAGTGAAACGCTTACCTGAATTTCCATATACTGTAAATTTGGGGAGCTTCTTATCAAGCAAAGAGCGCACGAGACCTCATCTGATTCATCGAGATTGAGATGAGACAGGTAAAGACGTTTGACACAATTAAGATCAAAGAGAAGCCTCGTTGGTATTTCATCTGCTCCATCAGCCAAGAACTAGGAACGAAATGCCAAAAATCAGGATGACTCAGAGCCAAAAATAAACATGTTCTATGAATAAATATTATGATGCAGTAACAAAGCAACATTTGCCTAGTCAATGTCAAAATTGCGGAGATACTAAGAGAGCATATTAAGATTCAAATAGGGCAAAAAGGACAGCCAGGTGCACAAAGCATCCCGCGTTCACGAAGGGTCAGGGGAAGGGCGGCAGCACCCTAAGGGATGTGATGTAGGCAGTCTACCTTGATGCAAGCACTACTAGAAATTCGGTAAAAATCGATCAAAAACATCGACCAACGTTGGTTGGTAATGGCAAAAAACCGACCAAAACGCGACCATTTATATGTGGACGGTATTTTTGTGGTCGAAAAGGAATACCGACCAAAGTTGGTCGGAAATTACCGACCAACTTTGGTCGGTCAATTAAATTCAAAAAACAAATATTGCTAAAAAAACCAACCAAAGTTGGTCAGTTTTTTCCGACCAAAGTTGGTCGGTATTTTAATTATGTAATAAAAAGATTCACCATCTGGGAATCGAATCGGGGTCTGTACTGTGGCAGGATACTAATCTACCACTAGACCATTGGTACATTTTGTTTTAAAACTGTCTTTTATTTGATTTATACTCTTTAATTGTAATTTCGCACGAAAATAACTGACCAAAGTTGATCGGTTTTATTAAAAAGTAAAATTACCGACCAACGTTGGTCGGTTTTTTTAAATGACCCGCCGAATTAACCGACCAATTTTGGGCGGTTTTTTTAATATTAATTTTTATTTATTTTAATTGAAAAACCGACCAAAGTTGGTCGGTTTCTTGAAACATAAATTTCGCGGGACTCAAAAATAGTTTCCCGCATTTTTGCGCCAAAGAAAACTGACCAAAGTTGGTCGGTTTCGTAAAAAAAAAAAATTAAAAAAAAATATTTTGAAAAACCGACCAACTTTGGTTGGTTTTTTGACCGACCAAAGTTGGTCGGTCGACCTTGGTCGGATTTTGCCAAATTTCTAGTAGTGAAGCATCATTGGTTGATTCCACGGTTCGAACTTGTGACCTATAGGTCGCACGGAGACAACTTGACCATTGTTCCAAGGTTTTCCTTCGAAGACTCAAATAAACATGGCAATGTTTTTTTATAAATTGCCAAATAAACATTGGCCTAGAACTCTTTGGCTTCATCAATCTTAATAAATACAAGTAACCTTTAACTCATCGGGTTTATCACTCTTAACTTTATTTTAGCAACACGATATATAATAGAGACGTCTATAAGTAATTTCAGTAGCACTAACCTGCAGAAACTTGCCATTAAAATGAAGTATTCTGACTTTAGATAATCTTTCCATAAACATAATCAAATCAGAGATAGGATTGCCTTTCAGAAATTCCCCTCTTAGACTAACTGAAACTTCAGTCAAGTTTGGAGCGTCTACTAAGCAGATAGATTCAAACTCATCATCATCCTTGATACGCAACGTCTTGAGATTAGAACCGCTGATATTAAAATGATGAATACCAGAGCACCAGTGCAACTCTAGCCTTTCAAGAACAGGACAGCCGAAAAGAATACTTTCAAAACAGATGTTTGGAAGATCAACCTCAATAAGTATCAGTTGTTCGAGATTAGGGAAGCCTTTAAACTCAGGTGTTGGAGAAAGGACAAAATTTTGGAGCTTCAAGTACGTCAAGTCCAGACAAGAAAAGAAATAAGGAGGTAACCTAAGATGTTCAATATGTCCGCTCTTGTGCTTTAAGGTTAGTTTCTTGATGTTCTTCGAAAACAAGTATAATATCCATTTGTTCACATCAAGAATATCAAGAACCCTCTTACCTGACTTGAAATCAGGAATACAAACTTTAAATCTCTCTATTCGATCAAGATGAAGCATAAGAGACTTGGTGACAATTTTATCAAATTGATACATATATTCACGGTATTCATCAAATGCATATACACAGGATTTCTTTCTTGCAATGCTTTTTAGTTCTTTGCAGAATTCTTCATCAAAAACTAACTCCGGAATGTATAAGTAGCAAAATCTCCACTTCTTTGACAGAACACTGGTTCTTATAGCATCACGTATAGGCATTTTCCCTAGAATGCAGTATATTACATCAGTTGGCAAGTTGCTGATTATATCTTCTCGGCTTCTGCCTCTTTTAATACATGTTGGAGACATATCTTCCTAACTTTTTTGGGGCTTTTGAGAAAAAAAATTAACAAAAAGAATTAAATACAATATATAATTTCCAACACAAATTAAAGGATGACTCTTAGAATTTTTATCATGAATTCAATCAGCAAATACTCATTGTAGCTTTATACAACAATATGCAAAAGAAGAGAGAATTTTCTTACCCCAAATAAATGGCAAGGAAAATCTGCAAAATATTGTGAGATTGAAGAGGTAACGGAAATTCTAGGTTTTAAAGATCATGAGACAAGGCGGTTTTATTTTGAAAAAATAAGGCACTCCGTGTATTTTAGGTATTAGGACTTTTTAGTTTAACGTATTAGTATTAGGTGGACTGCTATTTGGGTTAGTTTGTCCACTTTAAATAAGCAATTTGCCAATTTTTCCCCAATTTGAGTGGGAGAAGAACATTGATCCAAGCCCAAAAATTATTTGTCGGATAAATTACATATAAAATTGACCGCCTTCAACTTCATAATTTCTCTGCCGCTTCTTACTTCTTCATCAAGTTCCTCATTCACTAACGGGAATCTAATTGTAAGTTTTTTCAATAGTTTGTAATCAGTTTTTATGGTTTATTCCAGGTTTTTTTCTTCTTTTTTTTTTTCTATTCTGCTATGCACTTAAGATCTTCTTTTTATATATTTGTCTAACATATATAATCAGACCTTTGTATTACAACTATCCTCAATAACAGCGCTTAAGTTTTCTTTGGAACTAATTTCCCATGTTATGTTATAATATATATTTTCCATAACACCACTTTCTTGTAACAACCAAAAAATATCGGAATAGAGACGTTTGATTTCTTGAATTTTCGCCTTCTATATCTGTGTTGGTGTCTTTTGATTTTGATGAGAATATCCGACATTAAAATTTAGTTTCTCCGAATTTACAACACAGTTCCC
>AWOL01S0019146.1:0-31041 GCA_000715115.1 Nicotiana otophora | reverse complement strand
GAGCCCAAAGTAAAATATTTATGGGCTTTTTAACACATTTGATAGTTCGGCCTAAAGTTCGGGATTTGCAGTCGTACCCTATATTCGTGCCACATTTTAACCTGTACCCTATTTTTTAAAATTATTTATTTGGTAGCCATCTCACAAAAAATCCGTAATAATATGACAATTACACTCTTGACAAAAGATATAACGATCTCCTCCCCTCCTCTCAGCAACTTTATAAAAAAATCAAAAACTTGTCCAGATTCATCTTCAGAATCACACTTGCATGAAGTTGTTTCACCTTGAATCTAAAATTTCATGCTAATGAAGTATGAAGTTATTTCATGTTGAAGCTAAAACTTCATGCTAATATAGCATGAAGTTGTTTCACATTGAAGCTAAAACTTCATGCTAATGCATGCTGAAGTTATTTATCCTGCAATCTACAGTTTTGTCATAAATTTTATCCGAAACTTCAGTCTAAACATGCTGAAGTTATTTAGTTCATTTGCTAAAATTTCAGATTAAACATGCTTAAGTTATTTAGTTAATTTGTTAAAACTTGAGACTAAACATGCTTAAGTTATTTAGTTCATTTGCAAAAATTTCAGACTAAACATGCTTAAGTTATTTAGTTCATTTGCTAAAACTTTAAACTAAACATGCTTAAGTTTTTTAGTTCATTTGCTAAAACTCCAGACTAAACATGCTTAAGTTTTTGTCTTGCAGTATGTAATTTTCTAAAGAGTTTTTGCTAATGCATGCTGAAGTTATTTAGTTCATTTGCTAAAACTTCATACCAAAATATGCTGAAGTATTGTAACACAGTCTACAGTTTTGTCCTGAGTTTTATCCGAAACTTCAGTTTAAACAAGCTGATTTTTTTAATTTTATTTGTTAAAGCTTCAGCCTAAACATGCTTAAATTTTTGTGCGGCAGTTTGTCAATAGTCTTTTATTAAAGAAGGGAAAAATCATCTTTTTAAAATGTTTTTAATAAAAAAAATGGGTACGGATGCAAACGGAAAAATAAAATGAGTATAAATTAAAAGGGGGCGACCAAATAGGGCGCCCCATGTAATTTTTACCTAAAGTTCTCTTCGGAGGCAAAGCAAAAGTTGTGAGACATGGGAAAACGTAACTTTATAATAGCCAAAAAATATATATTTTAGTAGTATATAAATTTTAAACACTTTAATGACTACCGAGCGTAAATATTTTTCGCCGCAGGCTAAAAGTGATTTTGCTCAGGTCGTGCCGCAACCTTTGTAGTTGAAGAGTGAAAATCCGTTAGTACCAAAGTTATAAAATAGAATCAATTAGTTCCAACAAGTTCTTAACTTTCACCAACGATTCTTATATATGAAAATATACAATTTGTTTTATTTTTTAATGTTCATATATTATACACGTACGATATAAGGAATTAACAAATTAATATCACTATATAAAGAAATAACGAAATTATTTAATTAATTTAAAAGGTCAAACGATAATAGAAAAAAGATAATAAAGTTATAAAAATTAATTGAAATTACAATTATATCTAACATCAATGTACTTTTGAAGCAATATTTCGTATTGAAGTTTCGTATCGACGTTTGCCTAATATGTAAAGCTAGAAAATAAAATGAAGTTATGAAAGGTGCTAACTCTGATTACTATTCTATTTGTTCCATAGTTATTATGTTTCACTTCGCGATGATCAATTTAATTAATCTTTGAATTTAAATTGGATTAGATTAATTTAATATTTTAAATTTAAATTTAAATATTCAAAAACTCTTTAAAAGTACTATAAATTATAATTTTCTGACGCTAATATAACGAAAAAAATACATTTTGATAAATTGGTCAAAATTAGGAGTAATTTACACAGAATACAACTAATTTAATACTTATTTATATAAGTTACAACTGCTTTTAAAAAATTACATAAAATATAATTTATTTTAAAATCTACAACTTTTAATATTCCTAATATATCTTTCTTGATATTCTCTCACCTAAAACCTATACTTATATATCTCCCTTGAGATTTTATCACCCAACTACATATCCTTACATAAAATGTATGCTCCTTTTAATTTTCTTTTTCCTTTTCTCTCTCTTCTAGTTTTTTATATGTGACCATGGATATGAAACGACATAGTGTTGAAGTTTTGCCCTGATAGATATTGTCATGTTCCTATTCCATAATCCTTTGCTATTAGACAATATAGTTTGGATATTGCTTATTGATAGTATCATAAACTCGTCTTGAAAATCTGTACCTCTCTGTAATGACCTGAAATCTAATGTAACAGAAATCCAAATTCTCAACTGTATTAATAAGATTGAAGTGCGATTACAACTTAATAGCAGAATTACAATAGGAATTACATGAAGTAAGGTAACTAGGAATAGATAGAAGAAGGGAGATGAGAAGCTAGAATCGGAATTGGGGATGAGAGGAATCAAACATTTCTTCAATAATATTTGCATAACCCCCAAATCACAGACCACTAAGCCTTTTATCATAACCGTCCTTGCGTGCACAACTCAACTTGGATCCCAAATTAATCTGGTCCATTAGTTATTCTCGGCCCAATAGCTCTTCTAAGCCCAATCGCTATATCTGTGGCATTGGGCTGGCGATGATTCATAACAATACTCTCGTCCTCAATAAAAATCTTGTCATCAAAGTTCAAGTCAAGAACAATGATACTCACGAGCTCAACCAACTATACTAAGGCGTTCTTTGTGCCTAAAGAAAAATATAGGATCCAATGCACCTTTAGCAAACCAATCTAAAACTTGTCCTTTGTGGCTTTCCAACATTAGCGGTGTTATCAACTTGAGTGCAATCATAACCTGCTCTCCGTATCGACATGATCTTGTTTGCCCTCTTCGCGAAGCAGTTAGCGGAAAGTGAAATGAGTGAACTAAGGTAAACTTTCCAGAAGCAAATCCCCACAAAAGCAACCCATGTAATGTGATCAGCAACCCATCAATTTGCCTCAAACACCTTAGTATCCTTTCCTTAGTAACCTTTAGAGCTATCAGGATATTTTCTGTTGAGTAGTGGCCATCAAGGATGGTATTGTACAACACCTCTTTTGGAACAAGCCCCTTGGTAGATATGTTTGTCAACACCCACTCAGCACCATCACATTTCGTAAGTTTCAGCAGAATAAGTATCTGATACATGACAGTTCTGGACGTTATACCATTTAATCTCATTGCTTCCTTCAAAATGAGTGCCTCTTCCAGATTATCATTCTTGCAAAGCCCATGAATGAGGATATTACAAGAGACAATATGATGACATGTAGTTGTAGTTGCCCTTACCCTCATATATTGTGTAGTTTCCACATAATAGCCATTAGAAAGCTCTACTATGCTTGAATCCTATTTGACCTTCTTTACACAAAGCTTATCAACCACATACCTGGAAGCAATACGTTCTCTGATGTTACGAATGAATAAGGATGTCTGGCTAGCTCGTTGTTCATCATTAGCACTAGTATGTCTCTGCTCTATTTTATTCATGGTTGAAGAACAACTATTCAAGTCTTGGGCAAATACAAAATGAATAGAATATCCAAGAGTATTATAGAAGACATGTGGGGAACCAAACGTTTGGTTTGAGGTGAGCACAAGATCTGCAATAGTGGAAGATGACCTCAAGGGTTCAGCTGGTACCCATGTCAAGGCATTTGTTGGTGAATGCAAGCCAAACGGAGAAAGTTCTAATCCTTCCACTTGTGAATCAACATTGTCACATTCAATTGCCTTCAGCGATATATCACTAATCTCTAAGCCAATAATTATATTTCCAATTATTTCACTGACGTAAAAAGTCATACACCATTGTCGTCCAGGATCCCACACTTTAATTATAGATTAAGAAGATGCAAATGAGCAAAAGTTGCTAGTAGATTCCAGCAGTAGTAATGCCTTACACTTCGGAGTCCAGAAATTCTCCATATGCGCTGTGGAAACGAAAGTTCCAGTAACTTGTTCAACTATGGGTACTACAGACTCTCGACCACCACAAGGAAATGGAGAATCAAGTCTAAAAGATCTCGCACCGGAAGGTGAGACTACCAATTCAATGCTATCAATAGAAAGCAAACATGATTCCATGATAACATCACCAAACATAGAAAGTTTTTCGTCCATCAAAATTTTCTCCTTAGTGCCATAAGGTAAAGTAGCATAGCCATTTAGTACTATGCAACTCAAAACTTCAAGTCGAAAATTACATAGTGATGGCTGCTTAAGTATTAACGCGAACTCTTTATTCCAGGCTGGTTTTTCATAACCAACAAACAAAATTTCGTCAGGAACATACCGCTTAATATCTGAGACCTCATTAGCCATCATGAACTTCTTATCAAAATATTTCCACAGACATGGATTCCTGTGAATGTGAAGCGATATGACATTTTCGAATGGATGTGTAACTTCAGAAGGGCTCGCAATCTCTTTCGGCACAACATCCCCTCCGCTAGTAAAAGGTACCAAAAAAATGGTTGCCGCATCAGTTGGAGAGATATAGTTCTTGTCAATGGTTAGTTTGGGATGTCCATCAACCACCTTGTCTACCTCTGAGCCGCCATCTTCCAAGTCAGATTCAACAGCTAGCACCGTGGAGCCGCAGTTATGTGGCATTTCATTGAACACCTGACCGTCCTCTAAGAATTCTTCTTTTTTAATCACCAGTTGATTACTAGCTTGTAGCTCTTGTAATATTTCCATGTTTTTAAGAGGTTCAACTTCAATATGACTACCATTAGCGACATTGTACATGGAATTAATATCAATATGTTTTTCTGGTAACTCACTAGTCTCACCAGCTGCTTCATTAGCTTGAATGGTGTCCGACATTTCCTCGAACACCTCGTATGCCAGGTTCAAGTTGTTCATGTCCGAGTGTTTCTTCCAATCCTGAGGCGAGGATGAGGTGTTAATGTTGCACCACGACGGAATAGTTGTAACTCGTGCTAGAAAATCCACCACTGGCTTGCGCTGCTGGTGAACGGCTAAGCACCCGCCAGATGCTTCTCTAGTTCAGGTGCGAAAACACAGCTTTAGTTTCTCCTTAAAATGATTCCAATCAAAAAATTACTTATTTCGAAACAGCCAATCAAACCACGCAAGAGCTTCGCCATCAAGGTAGTGGTAAGGAAGAGGTAACCAGTCCTTCTCGGAGAAGCCAAGGTAGGTGAAGTACAACTCAGCCCGATAAATCCAACCCTGTGGGTTTCCACCACTAAATCCATTTAATACCACCATTGTTGTTGGAGTAAGAACGACGAAAGCACCAATGTAATGACCTCAAATCTAAAGTAACAGAAATCCAAATTCTCAACTGTATTAATAAGATTGAAGTACGATTACAACTTAATAGCAGAATTACAATAGAAATTGCATTAAGTAAGATAACTAGGAATAGATAGGAGAAGGGAGATGAGAAACTGGACTTTGTGGATGAGAGGAATCAAACATTTCTTCAACAATAGTTGCATAACCCCCAAATCACAGACCACTATGCCTTTTATCATAATCCTACTTGCGCGCATAACTCAACCTGGATCCCAAATTAATCTGGCCCCATTAGTTATTCTCGGCCCAATAGCTCTTCTAAGCCCAATCGCTATATCTGTGACATTGGTGATTCATAACACTATTAAATTGTAGAACTTCTAAATTATTCTCCTTTAGATAATATCCGTACACTTCTTCAATGATCTTAACAACCCTTATGTTATTGTCTTTGACAAAACATGGGGAAAATTGTTACTTGAAGAGTTTGACATTAATTGAAGATGGATATATATGTATAGTATATAAGTATAAACATACAATATATGATATATTCAACTAGTATACTTAATATATATTATATGTAAGGTATATTAATGATATATACTTGGTAATTATACGTACACAATATATGTATATTACTGTAAATATAATTGGCATATTAACTGCATATATAAATATACTGTATGTATATAAGTAGCATATGTGATATAATCTATTTATATACGTATATAATATAATTATATACCATCAATATATCATTATTTATAGGATATATGATTTTTTGAAATTGCTTTTAGCAGATTTGTTATTGATAGTCTTTATATAATATTTACTTTATTTTTACCAAAAATAAAAATAATATTGAAAAAGTTAACTTACGAGTGAAGACACTATTTTTAGAAGGAATAAAACAAATGCCGAAAAAGATGAATTACTATTAGGAAATGAGTGATTGTTTTGATAAGTTTTCCACTCTTTTAGGCTTAAAATATGGCATTATCCAATCGTTTCGGTTGGGTTTTGCCAACTGATATAGATAGGAGAAAATCTTTTGTTGTATATAATGTAAATTTGCAAATGGTTGTAATAAAATGTTATTTATTCTTATTGGCCTTGTAGATGTGAAAATTTTCCCAAAATTAGGGGTACAATTTGAGCCCAAACCCATTTGATCCGCCCAACCCGCCCAAGGTTTGGCTACTTGTTGACCCGCCCATTTGTTGAACTCAGCCCATCTTGACCCAACTCATTTCAGTCCATCTAAAGTTGTCTGGTTTTCCGCCCAAATTGATACATGAGTAATTTTGCTAAAATAACTTTAATTTTTTGTTGGATATTTAATATATGACCATAACAAAATAAAAAAAAGTCTTATTTGATAATTAAACAATTTATAAGAAAATAATGCACATTAATTAAAACTTGGTAAGAGTTGGCGGGTTGGGTTATGACCCAAATTTTAGCCCAACTTGACCCAACCTATCTCAGTCAAGTTACTTTTGGACGGGTCATTGACCGTCTATTTATTGACACGACCCATTTTGACCCGCACAAAATCAGTCCAACCCGTCCATTTGGCACTCATAGTCAAAATTCATATATTTTGACTCCCAAGAAACGAAACATGGAAACTAATTTGGGATGTAGGGAATATTAACTTAAGTTTTCTTTTATAGTTTTTGTTTTTAATACTTGTAATTTCTGTAACTGAGTTTGCTCTTTAAATTTTTTGCTGAATATATTTCATGTCGAATATTTGGGAAATATAATGCTTTATACTCCAACTTGCTGCCATTCTCGTGTGAACATATATGATAATGAAGGAGTTAAAATCTTTAAAAATTGGATGCTTCAACAAGACGGAAACACCTGCAATCAATAAAGAATCTAAGAATGTAGCGGGTGAAACTAATTGAGTAGCACACAAGCTGATTCGGACATCACGATTTTATAAATAATAAAAAATCTAAGGATATAATGACTAGTCAGGCATTAGTAGTACTCTTTGATTATTCCTATCTCTAAGCTTAGTAACTACTCCCTCTATTAGGACTGAAAATAGTCAAAGCAAAATGTTTACTATAACTTGTAATGTTAAGGGACTATTTCAAGTGGCAAAGGTTGAGGGATTTGCGACTTAGGTCACAGGTTTGAACCCGATATATACCAATTGCCATAAAAACTAAATATGATATTTAAGTGGAGAAGGGTAGAGTGATGGGCCCATTATCCGCGAGTTTCAAAGACTGCAATTGGTTCTATAAGGGTGGCCTCAGATGAATTTTTCGGTCATAAAAAATGTTTAATTTGTTATAGACATACTTCTGGTCATTCTGGTAGTCCTTTTGTCTGTGAAAGATCAAATGCTGCTGTCTTTTCACGTTTGTACATGGGATAAAGCACTTAGAATTGTGGTTTTTGGACCATATCTATGAGAGCAAGAGAACAGGCAGTAACATAATGTATCTTTACAGCATTTGTCTGTTGTATGGTTAAAATCATTTTTTCATCTTTAGCTCAGGTAGTCCCAATTTCTTGTGCTTTTTCTCCTTTCAATGGTTCCATTATGTGTGCGGAAACGAGCTTTTTGATTCAATAAATTTATTAAGATAGATACAGTGTTTGGACCAAAATTATTGGGGTTACCCATATTCAGAGGCGGACCTATATTTGGAGTAGAGGGGTCACCAGACCCCATTCACCTCGGCAAAAATTCTCCACATGTATGTGTATATAAGTTAACTACAATCATATATTTTGCTTGGAACTCTTAATATCAAAGGTTGATGGGGCCACTAGTTGAGCAGTCCGCTCACGTGACCCCGTAACCTTCAAATCATGGATCCGTCTCTTCCCATATTCCGCATTCTAGCTCCGCCAATGCATCAGTCCAATGAGTTTTTGTTGAAACACAAAACAAAAATGTGGAACATTAACAAAAAAATGAAGGAGATGACTAATTAGAATTCAAATCAGAAATGTCAGCTATGCAGCAAGTGATGAAGCAAGATATTAGCAAACTTGCTACAAGTCATGCAGTCGGAATACTTAAAAAGTTATATTTCTGTTACAATTGCCAATTCCCTGAAACTAACACTATGATACTTAGGTTTTACTAAAAGAGCTTAACTTCCTACCTATATTCAATACATCTCCTGCTTCAAGCTCTCGATGTAATTATCACAAGTGATGGCGAGCTACGATGAAGGAACGCGATAAACTGAAGCTCAGGATCGAAACATGAGATTTTCGTTAATGTGGCCAGACGAAGATTCCTGTTGGTTCCACAAGTACACGCAAGTATACGTGACCGTCAAGTAATAAAGTGACTCGAAAGTCGAATGTCGAACCCACAGAGACTTAGATTGACTGTTAACTAAGCAAACTAAAATCAACTTACTGTCCAAGATGATCAAAAGTTTAAACCTTTCTATTACAACTACTATTGCGAAATTCAAATACGTAACCAAGGGAGATATAAATTCCGGGTTGTGGTCGGTTTATCAATCCTATTGAGTTCGTAATTACACCTATTAATCCAAATTATCTATGGTTGCTAGTTGACCGGATCATTTATATACATAATATGTTCCCACAATACTATCCGTCTATCCATAATATATCAACCATATATTCCTATGGTCTTGAATCTATCATGTATGAATATAATACGGTATTCAACTAAGCAAGACTGTTAGGTATATTCCTATCCTAACCGCGAAATCTTTTCCCGAGCCACGAGTTCAGAAAAAAACTCTCTCCAATTTTACTCTAATCTAAGCACGGCTTTCCCAAGCATAGCATAGATAATAAATAGAACTCAACTGCTAGCCAAATAATTAAACAATTATGCACAAAATTAGAGGAACAACCAAAGATGATAACTCGAATTAACGGTAATATAATTAATAAAATTAAATATTCGTGACAACCACAACCCTGGAATGTGAAGTTTAGCTCCACATAGACATGGTATCAAAACAACAAATCATCAAGAAAAAGTAAAGACTATTTAGTTTGATGGAAGAAAGATGGAATCTGATGAATTCCGACCTCTACGGCGGCTCGGTGTTCTCCCTTCGTCTAAAGTCTCATCTAAAATCGGTCTCCTCGCTAAAAACGGTGTTTAATAACTATTTATATGAGTAGAAAAAAGACCAAACTAAATAACTAAGTCCAAAACCAAATAGGAGACAAAATAGGCTTTAAAAATTCGGAACACCCCCGCTACAGACCTCGCCTCGTGAGGCAAAACGCCTGGTCCACCTCGCTATACCCCTGGAGGCGCAACCTCTACGCGCGGCTTCCACTGTGCGATGCGAGGTATTTCACGAGCAAAATTAGTTGCTACGCCTGTTCTGTTTCTGCTTAGTTTCAATTCCTTTGCTTTGCCTAACTTTTCCTTTTTTCACGTTTTCATTTCTGTTTCTTTATTTTCAATTCCTTTGCTTGTTTCATTTTGTCTTCTTTTGCTTTTGTCTTCAATCATTCGTCTTCCATCATTCGTCTTCCATCATTGTTTTATTATCTCATTATAATATTTTCCATCATCAAATAATCACGAGCTATTCTTGTAATACATAAAATACACATAAAATCTTTACTTTATTCCCAATTTCGTCTTCAGCGTATCTACACATAAAATAGACTCATTTAAGCACAAATATAGTATAATTTAGTATTAAAGCATCTAAATGTACGGTAAGTAATGCACTAAAAATACAGAATTATAGCCAAACATCACTACCACACACTGGAACGCTACTCGTCCTCGAGTCAACTAACAATTTACACTATCCTTAAGCATTTTGTTATTACACAATTGAGGCACACTACACGAATGACCATGGTTGATAGCAACAAATAAACCTTCGCATATGCAATCACATACACTTCCATTTTTTTTGGTAACTAACTTATTTTATTAATCACCAAGTATCAATTATAAAGCCATAGCAAAGCTAACACAGCTCGCTATCAATCTCTGGACACATCATACTCTACTTCCTAGAAACATAAGCTATGTAAAAAAGACTTATTCCTAGGAGTTACTCGAACACTACAAACATAAGCTACTTCCTTCGCAATCTGCTCCCACACTCGATTCTTTTGCTCAAAAATTCGTCTGTTCCTTTCAATCCATATTTGATGAACTGCTTCTGCATACACAACTTTGAAGATCTGTGCTCATTGTGATTTCCTTTTAGCACATTGAATTGCCCACTGTGTGAATTGCTGCCAATCTATAGGTCCCAAGTATTGTGCTTGTATTCAGTGGCAGAGTTTACTCCAAATTTGCTTGGTGTATTCACACTGCATGAATAAGTGATCTCTCGTTTCCTCTTGCCTGCTGCATAACACACATTGAGTATCAACATTATTACCTCACTTTCTTAGTCTATCACAAGTCATCAATCTTCCATGCATCATAAGCCACATTGTAAACCTTGCTTTTGGTCGTGCTGCATTATTGAACATTAAGCTCTTTCATTCCACCCTGCTATAGTCTCCAAGCAAATATAAGTAGATTTGTCTAATCAAGCTTCTTTTGTGAGTTTGCTCAAATTGTCTGTTTGCCAGTATCTCATTTGCCTCTATCACTTTTCTCACCATCCAGCAAGCTTGCTGTGGTATTGGCATTGTATCAATCTGCTGACTTTTGAAATATATGAATCCATCAAATCCATAGTTTGTCTTGTTTGTGTGCTAAGTCCCAACAGATTTTTGCAATGGCTACTTTGTTCCATAACTTCAGATTGGTGATATTGAGACCACCCCCAGCTTTAGGTAAACATACTTTGTCCCATGAAACTAATGCCTTCTTTTGTGATTTCATTAACCCCCGATCATATATAAGACCTGCATAATCCCTCTACAACCTTGATCACTTTTGTTGGTAATATAAACAGTTGTGCCCAGAAAGCTTGTATACCAAACAACACACTTTGAACTAACTGCACCCTCCCGACATAAGACAAGGTCTTCACAATCCAAGAAGTAATTTTGGCAGTCATTTTGTCAATAAGAGGTTGCCACTGAAGAACACTTATCTTCTTGGTAGACAAAGGTACACCTAGGTATTTGAAAGGTAATTCTCCAGCAGAAAGGCCCAAATACTATAGAATTTACTGTCTATTGTCTGTAGTAACCCCCCCAAAGTAGGCTTCACTCTTATTGAGTTTTGCTTGTAGCCTAGAAACTTGAGTAAACTGATAGAATTTCTATTGCATTGCTTGTATTGATTTCAAATCTCCTCTGGTAAATAACAGTAAATCATCAGCAAAACTTAGGTGTGTGATCCCTAGTTTGGCACATCTAGGGTGATGCTTAAACTCTTTCACCATATTGAGGTTAGCCGGGTTCCTGCTCAAGTATTCCATTGATATAACAAACAAGAAGGATGACATTAGATCACCCTGCCTCAAACCCTTAGCAGCATTGAATGGTTCTGTTGGCTCACCATTAACAATAATAGAATAGTTGACTGTTTGGATGCACTCCATGACCCAAGAGATGAACAACTGAGGAAATCTCAATTCTTCCATAACTTGCTTCACATATGGCCATTCAACAGAATCATAGGCTTTCTGCAAATCAATCTTTATCATGCAGCGAGGAAAGATGTTCTTTCTAGAATAGGCCTTCACCAACTCATGTGCCAGAATTATGTTATCTGCAATCCTCCTCCCAGGTATAAATCCTGCCTGGGCTTCATTGATAATTGTACTGATTATTCTTTACATTCTTGATGCCAGAATCTTAGAGATCAATTTGTATATCACAGTGCAACAAGCAATTGGCCTGAATTCCTTCACAGTTTTTGGCTTATTAATCTTAGGAACCAAGGTAATGGCTGTACAGTTTATAACTTTTTATAGTTTCCCAGTAGCAAAGAACTCCAGGACAGCTTCAGTAACTTTATCTTTAATAATTGGCCAAGCCTTTTTAAAGAAACATGCATTGTATCCATCAACACCAGGTGCCTTGTCTTCTCCAATAGATCACAATCCTTCATAAATCTCTTCTGCAGTCACATCTTTACATAGGTTAATTATTTGCTGCTGATTAAGCTTTGGTCCCCTTTGCATCACCATTTTATCTATAGCAGGTAGTGAATGAGCAGCAGTTCCCATCAATGATTTGTAAAATTCTACAATCTCCCTTTTGATGCTCTCTAAGTCAATTAGCCTGCTTCTAGTAATATAATTAAGCTCCAGTATTTGCTTTCTTTGGCTCCTTTCTTTCATAACAGCTGTGAAGTATTTTGTATTGGAATCTCCTAGCTTTATCCATTTTGCTCTGGCTTTCTGCTTCAAAGCTCCCTCTTGAATCATATCCTATTTTTCTAAATTTTGTACCAGTCCCTTCTCCTCTAACAATAGTTCATCAGAGCAATTAGTAGTAATGCTTCTTTGAAACCTTTCAAGATCAATTCTGGCTTTCTCAATCTTCTGTCTTATGAACTTGAACTCCTCAACATTAAGCTTTCTCAGTACTGGCCTTAGTGCTTTGAGCTTTAACCAAATATTCTGCATACTCTTCCTGTGGACTCTCTGCTGCCATACTTGCTGAACATTGCTTAGAAATCTCTCATGTTCTGCCCATACATTGAAAAATCTGAATGAAGTCTTCCTACTTCCTTGATTATCAGTTAGGGTTAGGCTCATAGGAGCATGATCAGATATAAAAGGCATCTCATATACAATAGTTATATGCCCTCATTGCATCATCCATTCATAGTTGCCAAATATCCTATCAATTCTGCTCCATATCCTGTCACTCCCATCTTGCTTATTAGACCATGTATAATAATCACCTTCCCAAGCTAGTTCACTAAGCCTTAAGTCTTGAATACATTTGCTGAAGTCTTGAATTTCAGCCATGGTAATTGGATTACCATGTATCCTATCTTGTAATTGTAGGACAACATTAAAATCCCCTCCAATCAACCATGGTGTGAAGGTCATTTGTCCTATCTCTATTAAGCTCTCCCATAGTTTCTTCCTTCTTTCTACTGTGTTAAAGCCATAGACTACCGATACTACACATTCTTGATCCTTCATAATATCTCTAACAGAATAATGAATAACTTGTGCTTCTGCCTTGATTAAATTGACTGAGTAGTAGTTTGGATCACATATCACCCATATTTTTTCCATTTACTCCATCGTTATAATTATTGAGTATCTCCCAGCCAGGGGCAATGTGGCAGCTAACTCTTTTA
Source organism: Nicotiana otophora (assembly GCA_000715115.1). NCBI lineage: Eukaryota > Viridiplantae > Streptophyta > Magnoliopsida > Solanales > Solanaceae > Nicotiana > Nicotiana otophora. The sequence continues at coordinate 17,520 of AWOL01S0019146.1, read as the reverse complement.
ACTTTGTGTTCTTTGACTCTAGTTTCAATGATACCTGCAAGCTTGATGTTTTTGATCTTCAAGTAGTTTCTAAGCTCTNTTGTGCTTCTGCCTTGATTAAATTGACTGAGTAGTAGTTTGGATCACATATCACCCATATTTTTCCATTTACTGCATCGTTATAATTATTGAGTATCTCCCAGCCAGGGGCAATGTGGCAGCTAACTCTTTTAACTTTGTGTTCTTTGACTCTAGTTTCAATGATACCTGCAAGCTTGATGTTTTTGATCTTCAAGTAGTTTCTAAGCTCTTTCCTCTTGTACCACTTATTTATACCCCTGACATTCCATAGTAACCAAGTCATTAATTGAGTTTAATTCCCCCACCCATATCATGAGGTAAGGTAGAAGTCCCACTGGTACCTGTTGCTATAATTTTGGATCCATTTCTGCTAGTCATAGGTGTTAACATAGGAAAATTTTCAAGGCTCAAATCTAGTACTTGCTTTTTGCCTTTGTCCAGTGCACTTGTCACAATGTTCCCTGCACCTACCTCAAGTTGATTGCAGCTGAGCTGCTGAGTCTCCACTGGTAAGCAAGGTTGGTTTTTATCTTGGGCTGGACCAGGTTGATTCATAGTTGTTCCATTATCACCTTCTTTCTGCATATTTTCTGTATTCCCATCTGTAGGAAGTACATGACCTTTAGTTCTCCATTCGTATGTTACTTTTTTTGTTTCTCTTCTTCTCTTTGGCTGCTCTTCCTTCTGCTCTCTTGGCCCTTGTTGATTAGGACACACATGACCAATGGTCTGACACTCTGACATTTGTCACAGTAATTTGGCTTTCACTCATACACCAATTCTTGCTGCAATATCCTGCCTCTAGGATCCAACACAGTAATCTCAGTAGGCATAGCTCTTGTAACATTCACTTTAATTAGCATCCTTGCATAAGAGATTCGTGTTTGCTTAGTGGTGCATTCATCAGCAAATAGAGGTTTACCAATTACACTAGCAATTTTGCTTAAAGCTTCACTACCCCAACAACTCATTGGTAACTTAGGAAAAATCACCCACAGAGGTATATCAATTAGGAACTCTTTACTTAAATCAAAATCTGGAGACCATGGCTTGAGGATTATTGGTCTATTTCTAATAGTGTGAGGACCAGCATAGAACACTCGATGCATATCTGTTAGTGTCTGAAATTTTATCACATAATATCCTTCATCATAGAGAAATAAATCTGGCTCAGTAACATCTAGCCAATGTTGAACAATATAGCGCCTCATAGCATTATACCCAGGATTATCTCCAACAATGTAGGCTATCAATGTAGCATTCCATTTCTCCTCTTGCTTCTTCCACATCTTGCAAATCTAATTTTACCATAGTTTGACCATCTACACTCTGAGGTGGGAAATATCTGGGTGTCATTCCATGAGTGCCTACACGATTTTGCTGGAACAATTTAGCCCATGCTCTTGGCTCAGTCTTTCGTTTTGCATGACTTATCTCCTTAGGGTTCTTATCCAGAATCTCCTTCTCATTAGGGACTATAGTGGTTTCAATTTGATCTGCAGTATTTCCCTTGCTCAGATCCCCTGTTTTTATACCATACTTAAAAAATATGCAAACAAAGACAACATGCTCATAACAATTCTAGCTTAAAAAACCAACTCAATTTCACAATGCACTCATGGCTTGAACATCCAAGATCATAGAGAGAAGTCTAATAACGTTACCTATGCTATGCTTGGGAAAGTCATGCTTAGATTAGAGTAGAATTTGAGAGAGCTCATTTCTGAACCCGTAGCTCGGGAAAAGATTTTGCGGTTAGGAAAAGAATATAACTAACGACTCGTATGTCGAACCCACAGAGACTTAGATTGATCGTTAACTAAGCAAACTAAAATCAATTAATTGTCTAAGCTATTTAAGAGTGACATTTTCCTATTAATCTACTATTGCGGAAATTAAACAAGTAGCAACTAATTTACCAAGAATGCAAATGCGTATGATGAGATTTTACTTCAGAAGAGATAAAAATTTCAGGGTTGTAGTTGATTTATCAATCCTATTAAGTTTAATAATTACACTCGTTAATCCAGATTATCTATGGTTGCTAATTAACCAGATCGTTTATATGAATAACATGTTCCCACAATACTACTCACCTACCCATAATATATCAATCATATATTCCTATGGTATTGAGTCTATCATGAAAGAATATAATACGGTATTTAATTAAGCAAGACTGTTAGGTATATTTTTATCCTAACCGCGAAATCGTCCCCCGAGCCACGGGTTAAGAAACAAGCTTTTTCTAATTCTACTCTAATCTAAACATGGCTTTTTCAAGCATAGCATAGATTGTAGGGTGAATTGGTAGCTACAATAATTCACAAATTAAAACTAGAATTAAAGAAACAACCACAAGATGATAATCTGAATTGACCGAGATGTAATTAATAAACGTTAATAATCATGTCTACCACAACCCTAGAACGTAGAGTGCTTAGTCACTCATGTTCGTAGTAATAATTTTCTAAGTATTTGGCATAAACAAATTACAAAGAAAAAATAAAGGGATGAAGAACTCTATGATTTTCTCCTCCAAATGTTGTCCACGTGATGTTTTTGCCTTCGGTCGCAAAACTCCCCTAAAATTGGTGTTTAATGACTATTTATATGTGTAGGGAAGAGACCAAACGAAATAACCAAGTTCAAAACTAAATGGGAGACAAAATAGGCTTTAAAAATCCGGAACACTTTCGCCACAGGCCTCGCCTCGTGAGGCAAAACGCCCGGTCCACCTCGCTATACCCTGGCAGCGCAACCTCTGACGCGTGGTTTTCACTGTGCGACGCGAGGTATTTCGCGAGCCAAATTCGTTGCTACGCCTGTTCTGTTTCTGCTTAGTTTCAATTCCTTTGCTTTACCTAACTTTTCCTTCTTTCACGTTTTCATTTATGTTTCTTTATTTTCAATTCCTTTGCTTGTTTCATTTTGTCTTCAATCATCCGTTTTTAATCATTATTTCATTATCTCATTATAATATTTTCCATCATCAAATAATCACGAGCCATTCTTGTAGTGCATAAAATACACATAAATTTTCTACTTTGCTCCCAATTTTGTCTTCAACGTACCTACACATAAAATAGACTTATTTAAGCACAAATATAGTATAATTTAGTATTAAAGCACCTAAATGTACGATAAGTAATGCACTAAAAATACAGAATTATAGCCAAACATCACTACCCCACACTTAAACGTTGCTCGTCTTCGAGTCAACTAACAATTCACACTATCCTTGAACACTTTATTTTTATACAATTGAGGCACACTACACCAATGATCATGGTTGATAGCAATAAATAGCAAGAATTAAACCTTAGTATATGCAATCACATACACTTCCCTTGTCTTATGCCATACTTCAAAAATATATAAACAAAGACAACATGCTCATAACAATTCTAGCCTAAAAAACCAACTCAATTTCACAATGCAGTCATGGCTTGGACACCCAACATCATAGAGAGAAGTCTAATAACGTTACTTATCCCACGTGAGACCATGTGCCCTCACAACAAGAACAAGAGAGTAAGTTAAATCCATACATTCAAATCAAATGCTCAAATATATTTTAAGGACTCATATATATCAAAGAAAATCTCTCACTCTTACAAAAGAAGTCACATGCATGCAATTGGCACCAGAGACTTGCCCATAATGTAAATCTCTACTAATGTAGGCTCACCCGATCTAAAATCAATTAGGACTTTTTTATGATTGTAATGCGGGCTAAGGGACGGTTAGGATATATTTTAGGAATAGTGACTAATTCTCCTAAGCACTTTAACACATCACATGATAAACTTTAAGCGCATAATTTCTCAATCCACTTTAATTTCACAACTTCAACCACTCTCAACAATGTTCCCTTTTTTTTAAGCACTACTTTAATTCATTCCCACTAGTAAGAACAAAATATCAATTTATTCATCTAAATTTTTTTCTTCTTTTTTTTCTTCTTTAATTTCCGCTAGTAGTGTATGATTTTACAAAATAAGTGCATATTTTCTTTCCTTCATTGGTTCCACTCGTAAACCGCTGCAGACTTAGTCCCTTCTTACCCTTTTAGCTCTCATCTCACAATTAAAGTGCTTTAAGAGGTAAAAATAATCAAAACAATGTCAATTAAGAATAAAAGGGCATATGCTTGTAATGTGGGTGCCAAATAAAAGTCTATAGGTTCAAAAGGGTTAACTAGGACCAATTTTATTTGTGATAGCAATAACGCTCGAAAAGATCAAAGAAAGCTTAAAATTATTTTTCAAACCGAGTATCACCTCAAATTTCGCTTTGACTCACATACCAGGCAAGTTCTAGACACAAGCACAATACATAGACTACACAAAAACCTCACCACACAAGGCACATGACTTACTAAGGATGGTTTCATTCCGACTCTCAAAAAATAAAAGTATTCACAGAGCCACAGGATATTAAGCATTAAGCACAAAATGAACATAAGTCAAGAAAATGAGACATTGGTGTCACAAAATATGCTATCCAAATAACCAAGGCATCATAAGCAATTTTAGCACATAGGGGAGATACTACACATGCCAAAGCCTAAATATGTTACTATCAAACAAGTCAAGGGCGCCTAGGAATCTTATCTTTCTTCCTCCATTTATTCCCTAAATTCTAATCTACTCTAAAAATAATAATTAAAAAAAAAAAGAAAAAACTACTACCCGGTTCAAACTACATCCCATGGAAAAGAACCGAGGCACAAAAAAAAATCACAGAGGATTATTACTACCTAAAGAAAGCTAAAAGACATTTTAAAATTTTTGTTTAGACTTTAATCCCTCAAGAAAAATGTCTAGGAGATCCATCGTCAGGAAAAGCCCAATTTTTCTACCTTTTTCGATTTTTTTTTCTTATTTTCCACATTTTAAAAAAATAATTTAATCTACTAAAATACTACACAACTACGAAAACAAAAATGAAAAGCTAAAATCAAAATAAGAAGTTAACATTTTCTATCATACTACTACTAATTATCTAGAGGAATTCTCTCACCTCACACTTAAAGGAGTGCAGTGCCCCCAATGCACAAATAAAGTAAAACAATAATGAGGGTGGATAAGAAACTCCCTGAAAGGCCAAAGGCCGACGAAATAGCGGCTCACGGGTACTCAGACTTCCCCCAAATATGGTCCTTTGTATGGTCACCCCACACTTAGTTCTCACCATCTAGCTCGCTTTTGCACTCTTCCAATGGCTTTGCCTCATATGCTTATAATCTTACAAAACAAAAACAGACACTACAACAATAATAAGATTAAAAAAAATAAAAATAAAAGAAAGCAGTAAAGATAGGTTGCCTTCCAACAAGCGCCCGATTTAACGTCGCGGCACGACTTATAACATTTTTTGTCTCCATCTCGAACTTATGAATTGAGTCCCCAATAGGGCATCCAGTCTGTGGCTATGCTCCTTCGGTGGGGCTACAAAGAAATCAGGCTAAACAATAAAATTTTCGCTCTACATCTCTTGACCTTTAGATGAGGAATGTAATTTTTGCTTTTTGGCACAACAAATTCAAGAATATAGGCACCCCGTTCCTCGCCCATTGGCTCATCCAAAGGCTCAGATGACTCGATTTCCATGTCATCGTCCAAACACAATGTTAAAAAATGTATCGAATGAGGACCAATACGCTCTAACTCTAGAATTGTATTACTCTTTACATCCTCATATGTACACAAACTAGAGTCTTCAAATATAATATTATCTATTTCCTCACATGACTCTAGAACACTCCTCTTAGCATTGGCATCCTCAAGAAAAATATGGTCTAATGCTTGGTATTCTCGTTTTAGCTCCTCAATTTGGTTTAGAAGATTTTTTTCAGTTTCACACAATTCATCATTAAATTGTAGCGCGTTGAACACATCAACCTTTGCTCTCAAATCTAAATCCAAGTTGTGAAAAGCAAAGCCAAACTCGTCAATTTCTTATGCAAGATCAACTCTCTCCTTCCACCAGTCATTCACCAACTTTGTTAGAAGATAACGTCTTTCCTGATATTCCCTTAATCATGAATATTCCTTCCAATACCAAGCCTTACTCTCATATTCAAATTCAGACCTCCCAGAGTTCAGGTCATGACAAGCCCAAAAAGACGGGCCATAAAAATCTTTCGTCAACCAAGCGTCTTCATCAATAATCTTACCTCCGGATATTTTATCCCCAGATGTCATGTTGAGATAACTATGAACATACTAAGAGAAATATCAAATTGTTATAAAAAAAAAAATTACAAAAAGAAAAAAAATAAACAAAACCTATAAAGATAAAAGTAAAAGTCTAATCTAGAAAAATAACTATATAGAAAAATTAAAAACTTGAACATAAATCAATTAAAAGCTTAACTTAGATAAATAATCAATAACTAAGTCTCCGACAACGGTGCCAAAAAACTTGTTGGTTCCCCAAGTACACGCAAGTATATGTGGCCGTCAAGTAATAAAGTGACTCGAAAGTCGGATGTCGAACCCACAGAGACTTAGATTGACCGTTAACTAAGCAAACTAAAATCAACTTACTTTCTAAGATGATCAAAAGTTTAACTTTTCTATTACAACTACTATTGCAAAATTCAAACACGTAACTAAGGGAGATATAGATTTCAGGGTTGTGGTCGGTTTATCAATCCTATTGAGTTCGTAATTACACCTGTTAATCCAAATTATCTATGATTGTTAGTTGACCGGATCGTTTATATAAATAGCATGTTCCCACAATACTATCCGTCTGTCCATAATATATCAACCCTATATTCCTATGGTCTTGAATCTATCATGAATGAATATAATACGGTATTCAACTAAGCAAGACTGTTAGGTATATTCCTATCCTAACCGCGAAATCTTTCCCCGAGCCACGGGTTTAGAAACAAGATCTCTCCAATTCTACTCTAATCTAAGCATGACTTTTCCAAGCATAGCATAGATAGTAAATAAAACTCAACTGATGTCCAAACAATTACGCAATTATGCACAGAATTAGAGAAACAACCAAAGATGATAACTTGAATTAACGGTAATATAATTAATAAACTTCAATATTCATGACAACCACAACCCTAGAACATGAAATTTAGCTCCACATAGATATGGTAGCAAAACAACAAATCATCAAAAAAAAGTAAAGACTACTCAGTTTGATAGAAGAAAGATGGAATCTGATGAATTCCAGCCTCCACGGCGGCTCCGTGCTCTCCCTTCATCTAAAGTCTCGTCTAAAATCGGTCTCCTCTCTAAAAATAGTGTTTAATAACTATTTATATGTGTAGGAAAAAGACTCAAACGAAATAACCAAATCCAAAATCAAATAGGAGACAAAATAGGCTTTAAAAATCCGGAACACCCTCGATACAGACCTCGCCTCGCGAGGCAAAACACCTGGTCCACCTCGCTATACCCCTGGCACCGCAACCTCTGACGCACGTTTTCCACTATGCGACGCGAGATATTTCGCGAGCAAAATTCGTTGCTACGCCTGTCCTGTTTCTGCTTAGTTTCATTTCCTTTGCTTTGCCTAACTTTTCCTTCTTTCACATTTTCATTTATGTTTCTTTATTTTCAATTCCTTTGCTTGTTTCATTTTGTCTTCTTTTGCTTTTGTCTTCGATAATTATTTCATTATCTCATTATAATATTTTCTATCATCAAATAATCACAAGCCATTCTTGTAGTACATAAAATACACATAAAATCTCTACTTTACTCTCAATTTCATCTTCAACGTACATACACATAAAATAGACTCATTTAAGCACAAATATAATATAATTTAGTATTAAAGCACCTAAATGTACGTTAAATAATGCACTAAAAATACGGAATTATAACCAAACATCAATTCCTAAGGAGAATAACTGTACAATCCAAGAGTTTTAGATAACTAGAGACTTGTTCTTCGTTTAGCTTGATTGTANCAACAACCTTTCGAACCCACAAATTTCATAAACTTCCGAACCGCTAAACTTTCGAAACCGCGAAATTTCGAACCCGTAAACTTTATAATTTCTAAATTCATAAACTTCCAAACACATAAACCCCAAAACTTATAACTTTGGAACGTGTAAAATTTCGAACCTGTAAACCGAAAGATGAAAAAACTAAAACTGAAAATATATAAAAAAAATATATTATTTTCCCCGGGAGGGGAAGGAGGGAGGGGTGCAGAAAAACGAAAAAACAGAAATTTGAAATTACAAAAAAAAACTTTTTTTATGCTGGATGGGTGGCAGTGGGGTGGAGGTGGGTGGTGCAGAAACAAAAACAAAAATTTGAAAATTACATTTTTTTTGCAGGGCGGGGGTGGGGGTGAGTGGTGCAGAAAAATGAAAAAACAGAAATTTGAAAATACAAAAAAAAAGTAAAATTTATTTTTGTGGGGGTGTAGGATGGATGATGACAGAAAAAAAACTGAAATTTGAAAAAACAAATACGTTTTTGGAGAGAGGGGGTGCGGTTAGGTGGGTGAGTATGAGGGTGGGGAAGGTTGAGAAGGAGTTTTGGAAAATATTTTCCCTTGTCTTGATAAGAAAAATGAGTTTATAAGAAAAATATTTTCCAAAACATTTAAGCCAACCAAACATAGAAAAATTGGAGTTTTGGAAAATGTTTTCCCTTTTTTTTTAACCTTATATGTTAGTTCTAAAGGCAAAATACAAATTTGATTATAGAAATCAAAATATATAGGCATGAACATATACTAACCTGCAGAAACTTTCCATCAAGACAAAGTAATTTGACATTAGGCAAGCTACTCACAAACATAACAAAATTAAAATGATGAATACCACAGCAACGACGCAAGCTTAGCCTTTCAAGAACAGGGCAGCTGGAAAGAAAACTTTCAAAACAGTTGTTTGCAAAGTCAACCCGAAAAAGTATTAATTGGTAGAGATTTGAAAAGCCTTTAAACTCTAACGGAGGCGAAAGAACATAATTCTGGAGTTTCAAGAATATTAAGTCTAGACAAGAAAAGAAATAAGGAGGTAACTTATGACGATAATTTAAATCATTATCGCTTATTAAGGTTAATTTTTTGATGTTCCTCTGAGATAAATATAATATCCATTTGTTCACACCACGAACCACATCTGAATCGCCATCACGAACCTTCGTTGACTTTAAATTGGGAATGCACATTTTAAATTTCTCTATTCGACTAGGATGAAGCATAAGAGACTTGGTGACAATTTCGTTAAATTGGAACCTGAACTGAGACTTTGAAGTTCTACTCGATGCACAAAGCGTCCCGCTAGAGAAGGGCTGCACCCCAAAGAGGTGTGATGTAGGCAGTCAACATGTCTCAATAAAATAACATGATCAGCATAATAACGTACAGACATTCTCTTGTCAAAATTTAAAGGATCTTTTTATGTCTCAAACAAGAAAACAAATCAACATCAAGTAATTCACAAGTAGTGGCAAGGAATTTTATACTAAATTTTAGTGTAAGATAGTCTCATCAAACTCAAAAAAAAAATAAAAAAATCAAGAATTCTCGTAAAAAATCTAACTGTAAATTATATGGAGTATCATAGGAAAGGTCTTAAGTGCAGTGGAATAAACCATAAAAACTGATTACAGAAAAGCATACATACAATTTGATTACGTTGGAGTAGGGTAGCGGGCAGAGTAGTGTCGTTTATATATGCGGTTCAACTTTTGGGTTATATTTACATGTCCAACAACGATTTGGGGCTATGTTGTTATCCAATTCAAATTAACCCTCACATATTTTTTTATTTATAAAAATATTATATTTATATTTCTATAGAAGACTTAACCGAAATACACGGCTTAAACTAATGTTAGCTGGTAAATGTTTAATATATGGAGAATTCATATATAATGTATATAACAATATATACTGGTTGGCAAAAGTTAAAAAGCTATTTATCTAAAGATCCGTATTAAAAATTATGTTTCAGTTGTAAAATAAGAGTTTAAGCACCTGAAATTGATGAATAAAATAGTTAAGCTCGGTAAAAAAATTAATTAGAATAATTTATTTGTATCAATAATTCTGATAGTAACAGAAAAAAAAAAAACTCAAAAATTTATTTATACAATAGAGATAGAAAGAAGATAAAAGGTTTTAAAGGATATATCCATGTAAAAATAGTATTTAAAATAAAAATATATTTATAATATATATTATATATGCTTGAAAACTTTGCTCAATTATTTTGTTGTAATATGATGTATACCCTAGAACTGTTTTTCCCTTTTTACTTTACAAATAAGAGTTATTTATTCAATAGGTAAGCCATAACGTACAGTAAACATAAACAATATCTATTTACATTAATGATATATTGGTTTAAAATTTTACAAAGAAATCAAATAAAGAAGGTAAATATAATATCATTAACAATAAGAGAGATTGGTTACGAAATCATTGTTTGACCATAAATTTTGAAATTTTCACTTGAAAATGGATTTTGGAATTTTTCGAAAATTTGAAAAACTCCAAAAAACTATTTTTCAAAATTTTCACTCATATCACTCACAAAACTTCAAAAACAACCCAAAATTATATTCATGTCCAAATACAACTCTAATTTTCAAATATCATTTTCACTTGAAAATGGATTTTGGAATTTTTCGAAAATTTGAAAAACTCCAAAAAACTATTTTTCAAAATTTTCACTCATATCACTCACAAAACTTCAAAAACAACCCAAAATTATATTCATGTCCAAATACAACTCTAATTTTCAAATATCATTTTCACTTGAAAATGGATTTTGGAATTTTTCGAAAATTTGAAAAACTCCAAAAAACTATTTTTCAAAATTTTCACTCATATCACTCACAAAACTTCAAAAACAACCCAAAATTATATTCATGTCCAAATACAACTCTAATTTTCAAATATCATTTTCACTTGAAAATGGATTTTGGAATTTTTCGAAAATTTGAAAAACTCCAAAAAACTATTTTTCAAAATTTTCACTCATATCACTCACAAAACTTCAAAAACAACCCAAAATTATATTCATGTCCAAATACAACTCTAATTTTCAAATATCATTTTCACTTGAAAAAATACTTTATTTTTTTCCGGAATTTTACAATTCTTATGTCCAAACACCCACTTATATCATGTTCCACTGTTTGTTGGCCAATGCAAAAATAGTTGACTACAGAAGTGCCACTGGTTTTCTCTCTTTACACTAGAATAATACCTTAACAAGTAGTATGTAGAACTACGAGTGAAGCTATATTTAGTTTACTTGGATGAGAAGAAAACAAGTCAAGAAAAAGTTATCAAAATTATTCAAAAAAATCTGCAGAGGATCAATCAACATCACTTGCAGCCTCTTGAGTACCAAACACACCCCTAATGTTCTCTTGAGTACCTCTTTACCGAAAGTGATGTATTACAAGTGGGAAAGAATATTCTCTTTTTTAACATGTACTCATCAAGAACAAATGAAAAACTATACGAATTTGCTTCTACTTCTTAAACTATTTTTGGTAATCAAATATGCATCTATAATATATCCTTTCCTGAAATCATACACAAAATTTGACCCAAACTTAATACCACCATCATTTGCAGATCTAGAATCATCTGTGCTAGTTGAACCTGTGGCATGAATTGGTCCTCCGCCTCCTGAAGACTGTACTCCAGACCTTTGAGAGTCTGAGGAAAATTGCCTAGTAACCTTAAAAGTTCTACAGCAACGCTGCACGTTCTTCAGACTCAGCCGCTGCTTGAGCAGCAGAGGCAGCATCCTTAAATTTCATGTCCCAATTCTGCCTGCCAACAGAAAGATTACCATCTCCGGGAAATGATTGCTGCCCTGTGATCACACCCAACTCTAGTCCTAAAAAGTATAAGCGGTCATTGTAAATATAATCCGGTTTAAAAGTCTGGAGTCGAATCCTACAGAGAACTAAGGTTTAGCTACAACTGTTCACTATCACCAAAAAGACAAGTTCGAACAATTTCTAAGTTATAAATCTGAAAATTCTTATGTCTAACTAATTAACTAACAAATTGAAATAGAAAATTAACAACTAAAGATACTAAGAGTTGGAGACAAGATTAAGGAGGTCTAGAGTTATGATTTCCCCAATTGTCGGAATCCTTCCCGCTACGTATCCTATAATTTCGCCTAATTATTCTCTACTGATCGTGAGCACTTCAGGTGTCAATTCTTTCCCGAGCAACTACAACAATTTACTAGACATATTTTCCCGAACTACGCTAGTTGACACAATCTTATCACTCACTATGACCACGTCAAGACTTGTTATTCCTAAACCCACTTTTAAACCCGTCGTATTGATTCCTCATATACGTCAGGAGTGACGTTATTCAATAATTACCTAAATATGTACCATTTCCCAAGCAATACATAATAAGTAGGCACATTCAATTGATGGCCATTCAATCAATAAAAATAAGCACGTAGTTGAACAAGTAAAGAAATTCAAAGGCTAAATTATATTCAGACTTAACAAGAATTCATCCTCCAAAAGGTTTCATCAAAACCCTGGATAACAAATTAGCTATTCATAATAGTATGCAAAACTATAATACTAGAATTCATAACCAATAATGAAAATAGAGGAAGAAAGAGGAAAACATATGGAGTTGAATCCTTCTCCTTGCTCCAAATGTGTTCTTGCCTCCAAAGGTGTTGTGTAACCCTAAAGTAGTGTCTCTTCCTCCAAAGTTATGTTTTAGGATGTATTTATATGACCTAGGTAGGGTGGAGGGCCGTCCAAGGCAATCCAAAATCGGATAGGAGAGCGCGTCTGCCTTCGCGCAGCGCGACCATAGACACAGACTTAGATTTCAGTTCGCGTAGCGATCCGTGCCTTCGCTTCGCTTGGATGTTTTGTGCCTTCATTTTTCTCCTTTTTTGCGTCCATTCTCGTGCCATGCACAAGATTGGACGAGCTCCCAGTATCTTTCAATCCCTTTCTTTTTGTGTCAAATTATCAATTTTTGATCATTTATCATCCAAATTCGTTCCTCCACATAAGAAACACATAATGAGCATATTTCACTTCAAAAACCACGTAAACTCATGTGACTCACACAAGAATTAATATGAAAATATACTCAAAAATATGCACTTTTCATCATTTATCACCCTGTAACCCTTAAAAGTTCTACAACAACTTTGGCAGCTAGGTAGGCACGTTCTGCAGACTCAGCCGCTGCTTGAGCAGCAAAGGTAGCATCCTTAAATTCCATGTCCCAATTCTGCCTGCCAACAGAAAGATTACCATTGCCATCTCCAGGAAATTGTTGCCAGCTTCCAACCTTGCTTCTGTGAACCCTAAGAGACGTGAACAACCATCATTAATATGATTTTTGCAGATGGAGAACTAACATGTACATATTATATTCTAAGCATGTGAACGATACGAACCTGAATGACCAACTCTATGATGATAATTGGAAGATGGTTCTATGTCTCTGCCTAAGTGGAAACAGGACAACAACTTAGAAAAACTTTGAAGGAAAATAACCATAATCTAGGTAGCAGATGGTTCTTCTGTCAGATCGACGTGCTGAGGCATGTTGAAGACATGTTGCATCGGCGGTCTGTAGGACATTAAATGAATAGGAATATGAATTTGATCAATATCTACCTATTCCAATGCCTTCGAAGTTAAAGACAGAAACATAAACAACACAGCAAAATGAACGGGCTAAAACACTGTAACATAGATTTGATATATCAAATGTGGTTGAGTTTAGTACTAAGTATAAAGATAATACCTAGAAATGCTTGCAGAATTCTTTTTTTTCCATCTTTTTAGAGTAGAACTCTCGCCTTGCTCCAACATACTTGTAGAATATGAATTTGATGTCAGATATATCCTCTAATTAATTCCTGGATTTGTCATGGTAGGACTTGTAATTTGCGGGATGTTTCCGGTTGTTGGCATTGCAGAAGAGATGTCAGGTGCCACATTCTCCGTAACCTGAGTAGCCTGGGAAATTAAGAACCATGCATTCGATTAATATTTATCTAAGTGAAAACAGGAAAGTGACTTAGAAAGAATTTGAAGGAAAATAACCATAGTCTGGGCAGCAGATGGTTCTTCTACTAGATCGACATGCTGAGGCGCGTTGAAAACATGTTGAATCGGTGGTCGGTAGGACTTTAAATGAATTGGAATATGAATTTGATTAATATCTACCTATTCAATTGCCTTAAAAGTTAAGGACAGAAACATCAACAATACATCAAAGTGAACATGCTAAAAAACTATAACATAGATTTGATGTATCAAATGTGGTTGAGTTAATTACCAAGTATAAAGATAGTACCTAGAAATGCTCGCAAAATTCCTTTCTTCCATCTTTGCAAACATACTTGCAGAATATGAATCTGATGTCAGATATATCCTCTAATAAATTCCTAAACTTGTCATGGTAGGACTTGTACTTTGCGGGATGTTTTCTGTTGTTGGCATTGAAGAAGAGATGTCAGGTGCCACATTCTCCGTAACCTGAATAGCCTGGAAATTAAGAACCATGCGTTGGATTAACATTTATCGAAGTGGAAACAAGAAAGTGACTTAGAGGAAAATAACAATAGTTTGGGCAGCAGATAGCTCTTTTGTCAGATCGACATGCTGAGGCGCGTTGAAGACATGTTGCATCGGTGGTCTGTAGGACTTTAAATGAATAGGAATATGAATTTGATCAATATCTACCTATTCAGTTGCCTTAAAAGTTAATGACATAAACATCAACAACATATCAAAGTGAACATGCTAAAACACTGTAACATAGATTTGATGTATCAAATATGGTTGAGTTAATTACCAAGTATAAAGATAGTACCTAGAAATGCTCGCAAAATTCCTTTCTTCCATATTTTTAAGAGTATAACTCTCGCCTTGATCCAACATACTTGTAGAATATGAATTTGATGTAAGATATATCCTCTGATAAATTCCTAGACTTGTCACGGTAGGACTTATAATTTGCGGGATATTTTCTGTGGTTGGCATTGCAGAAGAGATGTCACGTGCCACATTCTTCATAACCTGAATAGCCTGGGAAATTAAAAACCATGCATTCGATTAACATTTATCTAAGTGAAAACAGGAAAGTGACTTAGAAAATATTTGAAGGAAAATAACTATAGTTTGGGAAACAGATGGTTTTTCTGTCAGATCGACATGCTGAGGCACGTTGAAGACATGTTGCATCGGCGGTCTGTAGGACTTTAAATAAATAGGAATATGAATTTGATCAATATTTATCTATTCAATTGCCTTAGAAGTTAAGGACAGAAACATGAACAACACATCAAAGTGAACATGGTAAAACACTGTAACATAGATTTGATGCATCAAATGTGGTTGAGCTTAGTACCAAGTATAAAGATAGTACCTAGAAATGCTCGCAAAATTCCTTTCTTCCAACTTTTTAAGAGTAGAACTATCGCCTTGCTCCAACATACTTGTAGAATATGAATTTGATGTCAGATATATCCTCTGATAAATTCCTAGACTTGTCATGGTAGGTCTTGTAATTTGCAAGATGTTTTCTGTTGTTGGCAATGCAAAAGAGATGTCAGGCGCCACATTATCCATAACTTGAATAGCATAGGAAATCAAGAACCATGCATTCGATTAACATTTATCTAAGTGAAAATATGAAAGTGACTTAGAGAAAACATGTGAAGAAAAATAATCATAGTTTGGGTTGCATATGGCTCTTCTGTCAGATCGAGATGCTGAGGCGCGTTGAAGACGTGTTGCATCGGTGGTCTGCAGGACTTTAAATGAATAAGAATATGAATTTGATCAATATCTACCTATTCAATTGTCTTAGAAGTTAAGGATAGAAACATCAACAAGACATCAAAGTGAACATGCTAAAACACTGTAACATAGATTTGATGTATCAAATGTGGTTGCGTTAATTACCAAGTATAACGATAGTACCTAGAAATGCTCGCAAAATTCCTTTCTTCCATCTTTTTAAGAGTATAACTCTCACCTTGATCGAACATACTTGTAGAATATAAATTTGATGTAAGATATAACCTATGATGAATTCCTAGATTTGTCATGGTAGGTCTTGTAATTTCCGGGATGTTTTCTATTGTTGGCATTGCAGAAAAGATGTGAGGTGCCGCATTTTCCGTAATCTGAATAGCCTTTGAAATTAAGAACCATGCATTCGATTAACATTTATTGAAGTGGAAACAGGAAAGTGATTTAGAAACCATTTGAAGGAAAATAACCATCGTCTAGGAAGCAGATGGCTCTTCTGTCAGATCAACATGCTGAGGCGCGTTGAAAACATCTTCAATCGGTGGTCTGTAAGACTTTAAATGAATAGGAATATAAATTTGATCAATATCAACCTATTCAATTGCCTTAGAAGTTAATGACTTAAACATCAACAACATATCAAAGTGAACATGCTAAAACACTGTAACATAGATTTGATGTATCAAATGTGGTTGAGTTAATTACCAAGTATAAAGATAGTACCTAGAAATGCTCGCAAACTTCCTTTCTTCAATCTTTTTTAGAGTAGAACTCTCGCCTTGATCCAAAATAATTGTAGAATATGAATTTGATGTCAGATATATCCTATGATAAATTCCTAGACTTGTCTCGGTAGGACTTGTAATTTGCGGGATATTTTCTGTTGTTGGCATTGCAGAAGAGATGTCAGGTGCCACATTCTCCTTAACCTGAATTGCCTGGGAAATTAAGAACCATGAATTCAATTAACATTTATCTAAGTGGAAATAGGAAAGTGACATAGAAAATATTTGATGAAAAATAACCATAGTCTGGGCAGTAGATGGTTCTTCTGTGAGATCGACATGCTGAGGCGCGTTGAAACATATTGAATCAGTGGTCTATAGGACTTTAAATGAATAGAAATGTGAATTTGATCAATATCTACCTATTCAATTGCCTTAGAAGTTAAGAACAGAAACATCAACAATACATCAAAGTGAACATGCTAAAACACTGTAACATAGATTTGATGTATCAAATGTGGTTGAGTTAATTACCAAGTATAAAGATAGTACCTAGAAATGCTCGCAAAATTCCTTTCTTCCATCTTTTTAAGAGTAGAACTATTGCCTTGCTCCAACATACTTGTAGAATATGAATTTGATGTCAGATATATCCTCTGATAAATTCCTAGACTTGTAATGGTAGGTCTTATAATTTGCGAGATGTTTTCTGTTGTTGGCATTGCAAAAGCGATGTCAGGTGCCACATTATCCATAACCTGAATAGCCTGGGAAATAAAGAAACATGCATTCGATTAACATTTATCTAAGTGGAAATATGAAAGTGACTTAGAGAAAAAATGTGAAGAAAAATAATCATAGTTTGGGTTGCAGATGGCTCTTCTGTCAGATCGACATGCTGAGGCGCGTTGAAGACATGTTGCATCGGTGGTCTGTAGGAC
>AWOL01S0019145.1:14539-31744 GCA_000715115.1 Nicotiana otophora | reverse complement strand
CTTCCAGTGGTATTCCGGCTACTCCCAGACCTCAGGTTCCATATTATGCACCGCCAGTGTCTTATGTACCTCCTATACGGGGTGCTTTCAGCGGGCAGCCTAGTCGATCAGGCCCGAGCCAGTCCCAGCAGCCATGTCCTCCGAGGGCTTGTTTTGAGTGTGGTGACACTCGTCATATTATGAGGGATTGCCCCAAATTTAGGAGGGGTACACCTCCACAGATTTCTCTGGCCCCACCTATTCCACAGGGCCCTCAAGCTTCTCAGGCCATGATTACTACACCGGTTGCCACTCTACCTGTACAACCAGCTAGAGGTGGAGGTCGGACAGATAGCGGTCGCCTTAGAGGGGGAGGCCAGGCTAGATATTATGCCATTCCTACTAGGACAGATGTCGCTACATCCAATTCTGTTATCACAGGTATTATTCCGGTCTGTCATAGGGATGCATCAGTCTTATTTGATCCAGGCTCCACTTATTCTTATGTGTCATCTTATTTTGCCCCGTATTTGGGCATATCACCTGATTCCTTGAGATCTTCTGTTTATGTATCTATACACGTGGGTGAATCTATTATTGTGGACCGTATGTATCAGTCGTGTTTAATTTTTATCAGTAGTTTTGAGACCAGAGCTTCATTATTATTGCTCAGTATGGTGAATTTCGATATTATTTTGGCCATGGACTGGTTGTCGCCCTATCATAATATTCTTGATTGTTACGCCAAGACGGTGACGTTGGCTATGCCAGGTCTACCGCAGCTAGAGTGGAGAGGTACCTCGGATCATGTTCCTAGCATGGTTATTTCATTTCTTAAAGCTCAACAAATGGTTAAGAAGGGGTGTGATGCGTATCTGGCCTATGTGAGAGATGTTAGTATCGATACTCCTACCGTGGAGTCAGTTCCTGTAGTAAGAGATGTTTCTGATGTATTTCCAGCGGATCTTCCGGGTATGCCACCCGACAGTGATATTGACTTTGGCATTGATTTATTACCCGGTACTCAACCCATTTCTATTCCACCATATCGTATGGCCCCAGCAGAGTTGAAAGAATTAAAAGAACAGTTACATGAGTTGCTTGATAAGGGTTTTATTTGGCTAAGTGTATCGCCTTGGGGTGCTCCCGTCTTATTTGTGAAGAAGAAGGATGGTTCTATGCGGATGTGTATTGATTACCACCAACTGAACAAGGTTACAGTGAAGAACATGTATCCATTGCCACGTATTGATGACCTATTTGATCAGCTTCAGGGTGCCAGAGTGTTCTCTAAGATCGACTTACGCTCAGGCTATCATCAGTTAAAGATTGGGGAATCAGATATTCCGAAGACTACTCTCAGGACTCGGTACAGTCATTACGAGTTCCTTGTGATGTCTTTTGGGCTGACCAATGCCCCAACAACATTTATGCACTTAATGAATAGTGTATTTTAGCCTTATCTTGATTCTTTCGTCATTGTGTTTATTGATGATATTTTATTGTATTCCCGGAGTCGGGAAGATCATGAACAACACCTGAGGATTGTGCTTCAGATTTTGAGAGAAAGGAAGTTATATGCAAAATTTTTAAAGTGTGAATTCTGGCTTGATTCAGTGGGATTTTTGGGTCATATAGTTTTGTGCAAGGGAATCAAGATAGATCCGAAGAAGATTGAAGCTTAAACAGAAGGATCTTAATTTGTGGCAGCGGAGATGGTTGGAGTTTCTTAAGGATTATGATATCACCATTCTCTATCATCCGGGGAAGGTCAATGTAGTGGCCAATGCCTTGAGTCATAAGGCGGAGAGTTTGGGCAGCTTAGCATATTTACCGGTAGTAGAGAGGTCTTTAGCCTTGGATGTTCCGGCCTTGGCCAACCAGTTTATTAGATTGGATATTTCCGAGCCATATCGAGTTTTGGCTTATGTGGTGTCTCAGTCTTCTCTTTATGATCGTATCAGGGAACGTCAGTATGATGACCCCCATCTGCTTGTCCTTAATGATATAGTTCAGCACGGTGATGCTAAGGAAGTCACTATTTGAGATGATGGTATATTACGGATGCAGGGCAGGCTGTGTGTACCCAATGTAGATGGCTTGCGTGAGTTGATTCTCCAGGAGGCTCACAGTTCGCGGTACTCCATTCATCCGGGTGCTGCAAAGATGTATCAGGACTTGAGACAATATTATTGGTGGAGGCGGATGAAGAAAGACATAGTAGAGTATGTAGCTCAGTGTCTAAATTGTCAACATGTGAAATATGAGCATCAACGACCGGGTGGATTGCTTAAGAAGTTAGAGATTCCAGAGAGGAAATGGGAGCGGATCACTATGGAATTCGTTGTTGGGCTCACACGGACTCAGAGGAAGTTCAATGCAGTTTGGGTGATTGTGGATAGATTGACCAAGTTAGCTCATTTCATTCCTATGATTACTACTTACTCTTCAGAGCAGCTGGCTCAGGTATATATTCATGAGATTGTCAGATTTCACGGTGTACCGGTATCTATCATCTTTGACTACGGTACACAGTTTACTTCACGGTTTTTGAGGGCTGTACAACGAGAGTTGGGTACTCGTGTGGAGTTGAGTACATCATTTCACCCTCAGACAGATGGGCAGTCAGAACGCACTATTCAGATACTGGAGGATATGCTCTGTGCGTGTGTGATGGATTTTGGGGGTGCTTGGGATCAGTTCTTACCATTTGTGGAGTTTTCTTACAATAACAGTTACCAGTCAAGCATTCAGATGGCTTCGTATGAGTCCTTGTATGGTAGGCGGTGCCGGTCTCTAGTGGGTTGGTTCGAACCGGGCGAGGCTAGATTATTGGGTACAGACTTGGTTCAAGATGCCTTGGAAAAGGTTAAGTTGATTCAGGATTGACTTCGTACAGCCCAATCTCGACAGAAGAGTTATGCGGATTGGAAGGTTCGTGATGTTGCATTCATGGTTGGTGAGCGGGTATTGCTCCGGGTTTCGCCTATGAAGTGTGTGATGATATTCGGGAAGAAGGGAAAGTTGAACCCTAGGTATATTGTGCCTTTTGAGATTCTTGAGAGAGTTGGAGAGGTGGCTTGCAGACTTGTACTACCACCTAGTCTCTTTGCAGTTCATCTGGTATTCCATGTTTCCATGCTTCGGATATCATGACGATCCGTCTCATGTGTTAGACTTCAGTTCGGTTCAGTTGGACAAGGATCTGTCTTATGTTGAGGAACCAGTGGCTATTTTGGATAGGCAGGTTCGAAAGCTGAGGTCAAAGAACATTGCTTCCGTGAAGGTTCAGTGGAGGGGTCATCCGGTCGAAGAGGCGAGTTGGGAGACCGAGCTTGATATGCGCAACTGTTATCCACACTTATTCGCCAGCTCAGGTACTTTTCTAACTACGTTCAAGGACGAACGTTTGTTTTAGAGGTGGAGAATGTGATGATCCAAAATATCATCTTTAAATTTAATAATTAATTATATGTTCTAAGACCTCAAAAAATACTATTTATTATTTCTCGACTTGCGTGCACAGTCCGTATAATTTTTTAAAAAGTTTTTATGTGAAAAATGGATTAGAATGTGAATTAGAGCTTTAAAACTCAACTGAGTTGACTTTGGTCAACATTTGGAGCAAACGGATTTGGATCAGTGTTTTGACAGTTCGGGTAGGTCCGTATCGTGATTTGGGACTTGGGCGTATGCCCAGGTCTGTACTTTAGTTCCGGATCCCGGTATAGGTCCACTATAATATTTATGACTTATCTGCTGAATTTGGTGAGAAACGGAGTTGATTTGACGTGATTCACACGTCCGTTTGTAAAAATATAAGTTTCAAGTTCATTAGGCTTGAATCTATATGTGAATCGTGTTTTTAGTGTTGTTGGATGTACTTTGAAGACTCGACTAAGTCTGTATGATGTATTAGGACTTGTTGGTTTGTTTGGTTGAGTTCTCGAGGGGCTCGGGTGAGTTTCGGATGGTTAACGGATCAAATTCGGACATAGAAGAAAAACTCTGAAGTTTCTGCCTTCTGGTGTAATTGCACCTGCGGAATTTTGCTCACAGATGCGACCACGCAAAAGCGCAATGGACCTCGCAGGTGTGCAAGGTTCGCAGAAGTGGACAGGAACTCGCACAAGCGAGCTCGCAGGTGCGAGCCGAAATGCGCAGAAGCGGAGGCTGGGTTGGTGACTGTGGATCGCAGATGCGAAAGACATCTCGCAGGTGCGGACACGCACCTGCACGTGGGTGATCGCAGAAGCAAGGGAAAAATCCGCAGAAGCGGATGCGCAGATGCGGTCACGTGCATCGCAGGTGCGAAAGCCTTGACATATTACAAAACAGAAGGGTTCCGACATTTTTATCATTTTGGACATTTTCAACATGGTTTTGGGAGAAAGTTTAGAGAGAATTCGCGGGAAAACTTGAGGTAAGTCACATGCGATCATTATTAGTCAATTATATTGGATTATCATTGAATATTTCGAATAGATTACATGTTTTTGAGGTGAAATTAGAGGATTTGGGCATAGTGATTTCAAAATAAGATTTGAAGATTTGGAAGTCGAGTTGAGGTCGGATTTTGGTAAAATTAGTATGGGTATACTCGTGGTTGAATAGGCGTTCATATTTTGTAACTTTTGCCGGATTCCGAGATATGGGCCTCACAGGCAATTTTTGAGTTAATTTCGGATTTTATAGAAAAATGTAGTATTTACTTTTGGAATTGATCCTATAATTTTTGTTGACTGTATCGAATTAATTATGACTAGATTCAAGTCTATTGGAGTCGGAAAATCGAGAAAAGGGCATACTACGTGATTAAATTGTAGCAAGTCGAGGTAAGTGACTTGTCTAACTTTGTGTGGGGGAAATTTCCCCTAGGATTGATAATTGTAATGTGTGGAAAGAAGTGTACACGAGGTGACGAGTATGTACACGGGCTAAATATGAAAGATTATGTTTTAAATTGTGTAGATCACTATTGCGCATTAATTGAATTATTTTATTTTATTGTATTCTTCATTATTGATTTAATGTTTATATTTTAAATTTGCTTGACATTTTCCTGCTAATTGTTTTATCTGTTAGTTGAAACTTGGTTTTTTTTATTCTGTGCATTATTTGAAGTTGATTTTCCTTAAATTAAATATTATTAATATGAAGTATTTGATATTTTTAAATTTGGTATTGAAGAAACGTATTAAAGATTTTTTGAAATATTATTTTGTTGAATTATTTATTCCTGAATATTTTTTGTAAGATTTTCGTACTCATTGTGGTGGAGCCGTGAACTCTTTATTGTTAAAAATTATTATTGTTGAATTATTTTAGCATGAGCCGTGAGATCTTTATTGTGGAAAACATATTGTTGTTGAATTATTTTGGCAAGTTAAATTATTTGAGCACTTGAGGTGCAAATTGTGATATATTGTGATATTGATACACATACGGTGGTATAAGGTCTGGGTATTGAAACGCATGTGGTGAGATAAGGGTGACTTGATACGCGTGGCTAGTAGGGGAAACTACTAGAAGTCATGCAGTGTGATAAGGATGGCTAAAACGCGGGATGCTATTTTGGGAAAAATATTTTCTTTAAAATAAATTGTGAAGGCTCCCGCGGTGAGATAAGGAAATGAGATATTGTAAATTTTTTAATGATTTGGGACTACGAGGCGGTACCTCGGGAGTGCCCTTGTTGATATTGATTTCTGGCCGTAGTTGCCTTTGATTATTGTTGTAATTTTCTTAAAAGTTGAAAAGAATTCTGTTTTGTTTCCATGCGGTATTTGTTATCATTATTTGGTATAATTAAATGTGACATACTACTTGATTCATTTCCATTGACATTTTATCTTATTATATTGTTTAAAATATTTTTCCATGCTATTATTTATTCTCCAGTAGGGCCTGACCTGACCTTGTCATTACTCTACCGAGGTTAGGCTTGGCACTTACTGGGTACCGTTATGGTGTACTCATACTACGCTTCTGCACATCTTTTTGTGCAGATCCAGGTATATCTTATCAGACCAGGCATCAGTTAACTAGCTGTACGAGGAGACTTCAAGGTATATCCGCCAGCGTCCACAGACTCCGGAATCCCCTTCTATCTTACTATGTTGTATTCCTTATTTGCTTTAGACTCCGATGTATAGAGACATAGAGAATAAATTCTTAGAAGCTTGTGACTTATTTCTACCGGGTTTTGGGAATTGAAATTGTTGAATTGTAGTTTATTTATTTCAGATATTTATTATTATTTCGCATTGATAGGCTTACCTAGTCTTAGAGACTAGGTACCATCACGACATCCTACGGAGGAAATTTGAGGTCGTGACACCGTCTCGTAGTCCCAAACGTAAATGTGCAGGGGGATCTCCCGGAATACCGTTCCGTAGTCCCAAAGTAAATATGCAAAACGTGGGGATCTCCCGGAATACCGTTCCGTAGTCCCAAAATAAATATGCAGTACAGGGGGATCTCCCTGAATACCGTTCCGTAGTCCCAAAGTAAATATGCAGCTCAACAAATAGAAATAATAGTTACAGCAGGTAAAACTACAATTGCGACTAAGTTCAAGTCAAGGAAAACTAGGAATTTCACTAAAACATGCTGCACGGAGTTTAGATAAACAATTAAGGCAAGTAGACATGTTATTTTAGTCTAACAGGATACTACACATGTTGATAAGACTCAAATAAGAAGGAAAAACAGGTTATTACTTAGTAAAAATCAGGGTTTTACAACAATTATCTTGTGTACGTACTCGTCACCCCACGTACACGACGCTCACATATCAAAATAGTACCAAATCCTAAGGGGATTTTCCCCACACAAAGTTAGGCAAGCTACTTACCTCGAACCAAGCTCAATCAATCGGTAAGAATGCCTTTTCCACGAATATCCGACTATGAATGGCTCAAATCTAGCCAGAATAATATAATACAGTCAACAAAAATTATAGGAATCAATTTCATAAGAAAATACTATATTTTTCAATTAAAATCCGAAATTAACTCAAAACTCGTATGTGAGGCCCACGTCTCGGAATCCGGCAAAACTTACAAAATTCGATAACACGTTTAATTATGAGTCCAACCATACCTGTTTCACTCAAATCCGACTCCGAATCGACACCGAAATCTCAAATATTTGTTTCTATGAGATTTCTAAAATTTTCCCAAATTTCAATCTTAAAACACTAATTAAATGGTGAAAACAAATGATGGATTTGGGTAATCTAACCATAATTGAGTTAAGAACACTTACCCTGATGTTTTCTCTAAAAATCGCCCAAAATTCGCCTCTCCCCAAGCTCTAATTTGTCAAAAATGGAAAATGGGACGAAGTCCCTTGCTTTATAACTTACAGTTCTATCCAGGCTGCCCTCGGTCCTCGGCCTTCGATCCTCGGCCTTCGGTCCTCGGCCTTGATCCTCAATCCTCGACCTCGATCCTGGCCCTCGATATTTGCCCCCGAATTTTTAGCAGAATAAAAAATTGCAGCACCTTTTTCAGCAGCTGCTTAAGTCTAACTTTTGATCTGTTAACCATTCGAAACACACCCAAGGCCCTCGAGATCTCAACCAAATATACCAACAAGTCCTAAAACATCATACGAACTTATTTGAAACCTCTAATCACATCAAACAATGCTAAAATCACAATTCACACCCCTAATTCAAGCTTAATGAAACTTAGGAATTTGCAACTTCTACATTCGATGTCGAAACCTATCAAATCAAGTCCAATTGACCTCAAATTTTGCACACAAGTAATAAATGACATAACAGAGCTATGAAAATTTTCAGAACTGGATTCTGACCCTGATATCAAAAAGTCAACTCCCCTATCAAACTTCCAAACTTAAATTCTTATTTTAGCCATTTCAAGTCTAATTTCACTACGGACTTCCAATAAAAATTTCGATCACGCTCCTAAGTCCAAAATCACTATACGGAGCCGCTGGAATCATCAAAATTCTATTCCGTATTCATTTGAACATAAGTCGACATCCGGTCACCATTTGAACTTAAGCTTTAAAATTTGGAACTAAGTGTACCAATTCATTCTAAAAACCTCACCGGACCCGAACCAATTATCCCGGCAAGTTACATAATAGTTATAAATCACAGAATGAGCAGTAAATAGGGGAGTGGGGCTATAACTTTTAAAACGACTGGCCGGGTCGTTACATCCTCCCCCTCTTAAAATAATCGTTCGTCCTCGAAAGAGCATAGAGACATACCTGAAGTGGTGAAAAGATGAGGATAATGGCTGCGCGTATCCTGGTCGGTCTCCCAAGTCGCTTCCTCGACCGGATGACCCCTTCACTGAACCTTCACGGAAGCAATGTCCTTTGACCTCAGCTTTCAAACCTGCCAGTCCAAAATAGTCATTGGTTCCTCAACATAAGATAGATCCTTGTCCAACTGAACTGAACTGAAGTCTAACAAATGAGACAGATCGTCGTGATACTTCTGGAGCATGGAAACATGGAACACTAGATGAACTGCAGAGAGACTAGGTGGTAGTGCAAGTCTGTAAGACGCCTCCCCAACTATCTCATGAATCTCAAATGGACCAATATACCTAGGGCTCAACTTACCCTTCTTCCCGAATCTCATAACACCCTTCATAGGCGAAACTCGGAGCAAGACCCGCTCACCAACCATGAATGCAACATCGTGAACCTTCCGGTACGTATAACTCTTATGTCTGGACTGGGCTGTGCGAAGTCTATCCTGAATCACCTTAACTTTCTCCAAGGCATCCCGAACCAAGTCTGTACCCAATAGCCTAGCTTCGCCCGGTTCGAACTAACCCACTGGAGACCGACACCGCCTACCATACAAGGCCTCATACAGCGCCATCTGAATGCTCGACCGGTAGTTGTTATTGTAAGCAAACTCTGCAAGGGGTAATAATTGATCCCAAGC
The DNA here is from genome assembly GCA_000715115.1 of Nicotiana otophora. Taxonomy (NCBI): domain Eukaryota; kingdom Viridiplantae; phylum Streptophyta; class Magnoliopsida; order Solanales; family Solanaceae; genus Nicotiana; species Nicotiana otophora. The sequence goes on along the minus strand of AWOL01S0019145.1, from coordinate 22,827 downwards.
ACCCCCAAAATCTATCACAGAAGCGCGAAGCATATGCTCCAGTATCTGAATAGTGCGCTCGGACTGTCCATCCGTCTGAGGGTAAAATGATGTGCTCAACTCAACCCGAGTACCTAACTCCTATTGTATATCCCTCCAAAACCGTGATGTAAATTGCGTACCCCGGTCAGAGATGATGGATACCGGTACGCCATGAAGTTTGACGATCTCGCAGACATAAATTAGAGGCAACTCCTTGGAAGAATATGCAGTCATCACAGGAATGAAATGAGCTGACTCGGTCAGCCTATCCACAATCACCCAAACTGTATCAAACTTTTGCTGAGTCCGTGGGAGTTCAACAGCGAAATCCGTAGTGATTCGCTCCCATTTCCACTCCGGAATCTCTAACTTCTAAAGCAATCCATTTGGTTACGGATGCTCATATTTGACCTGCTGGCAATTTAGACATCGAGCCACATACTCTACTATGTCCTTCTTCATTCTCTTCCACCAGTAACGTTGTCTCAAGTCCTGATATATCTTCGTGGCACCCGGATGAATAGAGTACCGCAAACTGTGAGCCTTCTAGAGAATCAACTCACGCAAACCATCTACATTGGGCACATATAGCCTGCCATGTATCCTCAACGCACCATTATCTCCAATAGTGACCTCCTTAGCATCACCGTACTGGACTGTGTCCTTAAGGACAAGCAGATGGGGGTCATCATACTGACGCTCCCTGATACGGTCATAAAGAGAAGACCGAGAGACCACACAAGCCAATACTCGACTAGGCTCAGAAATATATAATATCACAAACTGGCTGAACAATAGCTGCTAACTCCAGGTCATGGAAAGGATAATTCTTTGCATGCAACTTCAGTTGTCTAGACGAGTAGGCAATCACCCTACCGTCTTGCATCAACACCGCACAGAGACCAATCCGCGATGCATCACAATATACAGTATAAGCCCTGAACCTGTAGGCAACACCAATACTGGGGTTGTAGTCAAAATTGTCTTGAGCTTTTGGAAGCTCTCCTCAGATTCCTCGGTCCACCTAAACGGAGCACCATTCTAGGTCAATTTGGTCATAGGTGCAGCGATATAAGAGAAACCCTCTACAAATCGACGGTAATACCCCGCCAAACCAAGAAAACTCCGGATCTCTGTAGCTGAGGACGGTCTGGGCCAACTCTGTACTACTTGAATCTTCTTCGGATCCACCTGGATCCCATCACTCGATATAATATGACCCAAGAATAACACTGAGTCTAGCCAAAATTCACACTTTGAAAATTTTGCATATAACTTCTTTTCTCTCAAGGTCTGAAGTGGAGTTCTCAGGTGCTGCTCATGATCTTCCCGAGTCCGGGAGTACCCCAGAATATCGTCAATAAACACAATGACGAATGAATCAATATAAGGTCAGAACACACTGTGCATCAAGTTCATAAAAGCTTCCGGGGCATTGATCAGCCCAAAAGACATAACAAGAAACTCATAGTGACCATATCTGGTCCTGAAAGCAGTCTTCGGGATATCTGGCTCCCGAATCTTCATCTGATGATAACCTGAACACAAGTCAATATTGGAAAACACTCTAGCACCCTGTAACTAATCAAATAGGTCATCAATACGAAGCAAAGGATACCGGTTCTTCACCGTGACTTTGTTCAACTGGCGATAATCAATGCACATACGTATAGAACCATCCTTTTTCTTCTCCAACAAGATAGGAGCACCCCAAGGTGATACACTGGTCCGAATAAAGCCCTTATCAAGAAACTCCTGTAACTGCTCCTTCAACTCCTTCAACTCAGGAGGAGCCATACAATATGGAGGAATGGAGATGGGTTGAGTGCCCGATAACAAATCAATGCCAAAAGCAATATCTCTGTCGGGTGGCATGCCCAGAAGATCAGCTGGAAACACATCTAGAAAGTCCCTCACTACTGGAACTGACTCAACTATAGGGGTATCAATACTAATATCTCTCACATAAGCTAGATACGCGTCACCCTTTCTCAACCATTCGTTGAGCTTTAAGAAATGAAATAACTTTGCTGGGAGTATACTCTAAGGTACCGCTCCACTCTAATCATGGAAATCCTGGCATAGCCAGCGTTATGGTCTTAGTGTGACAATCAAGAATAGCATAATGGGGCGACAACCAATCCATGCCCAAAATAATATGTAAGTCCACCATGTTGAGTAATAATAAATCCGCTCTAGTCTCAAAACCACTAAGAGCAAGCAAACACCACCGATACACGTGGTCCACAATAAGAGAATCTCCCACAGGAGTAGACACATAAATAGGGGAACTCAAAGAATCCCGAGATACGCCCAAATACGGGGCAAAATTGGAGGACACATAGGAATATATAGAGCCTGGGTCAAATAATGCCGACGCATCTCTATGACAGACTAGAATAATACTTGTAATGACAGAATCAGAAACAGTTGTCTCTGTACGAGCAGGAAGGGCATAATATCTGGCTTGTCCTCCCCCTCTAGAGCAACCTCTACCTCCCCGACCTCCACCTCGGGTTGGCTGAGCAGGTGGGGAGGCAGCTGGTGCTGTAATCATAGCTTGAGGGCCCGGTGGAGCACGATGTGGCTTAGAAGTATGTGAAGGTGCACCCCTCATAAATCTGGGGCAATCCTTCACCATATGGCGAGTGTCGCCACACTTAAAAAAAGCTCTAGGAGGGCAGCTGTTATGGCTGACTCCGGCCAGATCTGCTGGACTGGCCGCTAGGAACACCCAGTACAAAAGGCACACTAGATACTAGCGGTGAATAATAACGCTCCTGGGGCCTAGAAGGAGCTGGAACACCACTGGCGGCTGGAAGAACTGAATGGACGGGGTGACTCACATAACCCCTATCTTGGCGAGCTACTGGGACACGAGATCTAGAATAATAACTAGTCTCTCAAGAACTCTTGGCCTCCATATCCTCTCTATCCTGGGAAAGCATGCCCTCCTATCTCCTGGCAATACTCACAACCTGCTGATAAGAAATATCCATCTCCAACTCTCTGGCCATACTAATCCGGATGCTGGGGTGGAGTCCCTCAATAAACCGTCGAACCCTCTCTCGAACTGTGGCAACCAAGACCGGTGCATGTCGGGCCAAATCATTGAAACAGACTGCATACTCTGACACAGTCATAGATCCCTGACGCAGCTGCTCAAACTCTGCACGCCATGAGTCCTTGAGGCTCTGAGGAACATACTCTGCCAAAATTATGTCCGAGAACTGAGTCCATATAAGTAAAGCTGCCTTATCCGGACTACTCAGCTCATAAGCATGCCACCACTGATAGGTTGCTCCTCTAAGTTGGAAGGTGGTAAAAAAAAACCCACTCATTTCTGCTACGCCCATAGTACGGAGAATACGATAACACTCCTCCAGAAAACCTTGAGCATCATCGGTAGCCAATCCACTAAAGGTAGGTGGGTGGTACTTCTTATACCTCTCAAGTCTGAGTTGTTCCACCTCAGAAGTTGTTGCCCTAACCTCAGGCTGAGCTGGAGCTACCGGCTACATTGGTACCATCTCTGGAACCTGGTCGACTTAAACCCGCTGCTCTGGAGTATCGGCGACTGGAGTCTGTGCTCCTCCCCCATCCTGAGATATGGCAGGAGTAAGTGGAATCAATATAGCTTGAGCTAAGATACTGAACATGCTCAGAAACTGGGCTAGAGTCTCCTGGAAGGCTGGTGCAGAAATAGGTACCTCAGGTGTCTGCCCTCCAGCTGGAGCAATTGGGGGCTCCTCTGTAGCAGCTCGTGTTGGTGCTCTAGCTGCACCACGTGGACGTCCTAGGCCTCTACCCTGGCCCCAAGTGCGGATGCCTGGTCATCAGATCCGTTTATACGTGTCCTCACCATCTGTGAGAGAATACAATACAAGAGTTTAGAATTGTTGAAGTCAATAATTTTTGCACGACAAGGAATCAAAGTAGTGAAATTTTCCTAACAATTCCATAGCCTCCCGAAGATAAGTACAGACGTCTCCGTACCGATCCGTGAGACTCTAACAAACCGGCTTGTGACTTATGACAGCAACGAACCTAGAGCTCTGATACCAACTTGTCACGACCCAATTTCCTCTCCTTATTACGTCGTGACGGCACGTAGTCTCTATGATTAGGTAAGCCTAACATTTGCGGAATAATAAAATGAAAATATAAATTTAACAACATAACTGGGTACCATGCCGCTTGGCATGTACAATAACCAACTATTCAAAAATACACAGTAATCCCAAAACTCGGAATATCATGAATCACAAATTACAGAAGGAAAATCTAGTGTCTCTATACATTAGTGTCTAACAAAAGAAAAATATAGAAGACAATGTACATGTGAAAGAGTAGAAGGGGACTCCGAGGTCTGCGGACGCGACAGATATATCTTGAAGTCTCCAAAACTGTCTCGGCTCACTGACAATGTAGCTGATAAGGAGCACCTGAATCTGCACACAAAAAACATGTGCAGAGAGTAGCATGAGTACACCACAATCGGTGCCCAGTAGGTGCCAAGCCTAACCTCGGTCGAGTAGTGACGAGGTCGGGTCAGGACCCTACTGGTATATATAATAATAAAGCAAGGTAGTAATGAAATATCGCAGTAAAATAAAGATTGAAATTTAACAAGAAAGAATTCATAGAAGTTAACAACTCAGTACACAGAAATAGAACAGGGGATCTCCCAAGATACCGTCTCGTAGTCTCAAATGTAAATGTGCATGGGGGATCTCCCGGAATACTGTTCCGTAGTATCAAAGTAAATATGTAAGACAGGGGGATCTCCCGGAATAACTTTCCATAGTCCCAAAGTAAATATGCAATACATGGGGATCTCCCAGAATACCGTTCCGTAGTCCCAAAAGAAATATGAAGTACAGGGGGATCTCTCGAAATACCGTTCTATAGTCCCAAAGTAAATATGCATCTTAACCAACAGAAATAACAGTTACCGCAGGAAAAACTACAATTGTGACTAAGTTCAAGTCAAGAAAAAACACGAATTTCACTAAATCTGTAACGACCCGGCCGATCGTTTCGACAGTGATATCCTGTTTTCCCTATTTTTGCTTCCTTTTATGCTTTTCAGCTATATTATGATATATCGGGTTAGTTGGTTCGGATCCGGGGTGGTGTCGAGGTGGATTGAGACACTTAGTCTCTAAAGTAGAAGCTTAAGTTGGAAAAATCAACTGGACGTTGACTTATGTGTAAACAACTATGGATTTAACTTTTAATGGTTCTGTTAGATCCGTTAGGTTATTTTGGACTTAGGAGCGCATTTGGAATGTGCTTTGGAGGTCCGTAGTGGAATTAGGCTTGAATTGGCAAAAGTTAAAATTTTGGCAATTTTGACCGGCAGTGGAAATTTTGATATCGTGGTCGGATTGGATTTTCGGAAGTTGGAGTAGGTTCGTGGTGTTATTTCATGCCTATGTGAAAAATTTGAGGTCATTCGGACGTGATTTGGTAGGTTTCGACATCTTTGGTGGAATTCGGAAGTTTAGAAGTTCTTAGGCTTGAATCCGGGGGTAATTTGGTGTTTTGACGTTGTTTTGAGCGATTCAAAGGTTCGACTAAGTTTGTATGGTGTTTTAGGATTCGTTGGTATGTTTGGTTGAGGTCCCGGGGGCCTCGGGCGTGTTTCGGATGCTCAACGGGTCATTTTTGGACTTAGGGAGTTGGTAGATTTTCTGGTGTTATTGCAGATAGTTTTCTTCATTGAGTTCGGGAGGGAGATCTCGTGATCGCGTAGATGATCTGAGAGGTCAGATAAAATATCTCTCCACGTTCGCGAAGATAAAGGCGCGATCGCGTAAGTTTATCAGGCAGTGCACTGCGAACGTGTGGGCTAGGCCGCGTTCGCAAAGAAGAAGTGAGGCAGCAGTGGAGTTTGAGTGTTACTCTTCGCGGTCGCGCGAGGACAATTGCGATCACGTAGGTGTGAGCAGCTAGTGCATCGCATCCGTGTAAGGTTTTACGCATTCGCGTAGAGTAAATTTCTGAGGGAGCGAAGTTGTTCTTCGCGATCGCGAGGCCATTTTCGTGATCGCGATTAAGGAAATCTGGGCAGCAGCGCTAAATTTCAAAATCGAGGGTTTGAACCCATTTTTCATATTTTGAGCTAGAGACTACAGATTTAGGCGATGTTTGAAGGGATTTTCAGGGAGTTGATTGGGGTAAGTGTTTCTCACTTGATTTTGGTTAAATTCTATGATTATATCTTGATTTTTATCATCTAAATTGTGATTTGGAATGAAAATTTGGGAAAAAAGTGGAAGAGTTCTTGAGATGGAATTTTGAGGTTTTGAAGGGGATTGTTTTGTCGGATTTGAGTAAATTTGGTATGGTTAGACTCGTGAGTGAATGGGCTTCCAGGTTTTGTGTCGGATTTCGAGACGTGGGCCCGGAGGCCAGGTTTGAGCCGATTTCGGTTTTTGAGTCTAATTTAGTATTTTTCTTGTGAAATTGATTCCTTTAGCCTATATTGATAGTATTGTATTGCTTGTTGCTAGATTCGAGACGTTTGGAGGCCGATTTGAAAGGCAAAGGCATTGCGAATTAGAGATTTGCTCGGAATGAGGTAAGTAACAATTGTAAATCTGGTCCTAAGGGTATAAAACCCCGGAATTCTGTATCATTTTACTATTTGAAAATGGCGCACATGCTAGGTACGGGTGTGTGGGCGTGCACCGTTGGGGATTGTAACTTGGTTCGTCCCGTATCAGCTGTAAAGTTGAATATTTTGTTGAAACTATATGATTCTTATGTTTTTTAGAAAGAATTTCTGTAAATCAGGTCGGATGCCATGTTTAGGCCTTATGTCTGTGTTGTTTGGACCCTTAGAGGTATTTTCTTGCTATCCTCTCATTGTTTTTGATTGAAAATCTACACTCAGTCATGTTTATACATATTTACAGCATAACTCAGTCTCTATTACTCTATTTTGATATATCATATAAATGTTGTTTAGGTTGAATACTATGTTTTTTGAGAGCCCGAGAGGCTGGAGAGGTTTATGATTGAGTGAGGCAGAGGGCCTGCTTTGTGAGGATTTTTATGGGATCGAACTACACGCCACAACATGTTTGATATAGGCCGAGGTCCTCATTGATTTATGCCATGGTTGGCTTGACATAGCGCTTGGGCTGAAGGAGCCCCTGCGGAGTCTGTACACACCCCTAGTGAGCGCATGTACCTACTGAGTGCGAGTTTCGAGTGCTGAGTGACTGGGAGGCATGAGTGATGGTGAGGTATGCCCGAGGGGCAGTATACGAGTGATTGTGAGGTTTTCCCGAGAGGCTGTATATGAGTGATGTTTCTTGGGTGGCTGATTATGATTTCATTATTTTTGCTCACCTTTGCATTGAGCCTTTGTTTGAAAACTATTGAAAGATGTCTTTAAATGATTTTACTGGAACTGGATTTAAAAGAGCTGATGTGATTCAAACTCTGGTTTAAAAGCATGCTGTATTTTACTAAATGTTTGTGATCTGAATTTTACTTGCATTATTGCTCATCACTACTTCTCAGTATTTATTTACTGTTGTTACTTACTTAGTTGGTGTACTTATGTTATTCCCTGCACCTTGCCTGCAGATCTAGGCGTATTTGGACACTGTAATGGCTGTTGACTATTCCGGTTGCAGATTTTCTCGAAAATAGCAAGATAGCTCCCTGGCTATCACAGCCCTGCTCTTCTCTCTCTTATCTTCCTTTAGTTGTATTTAGCTATTTTCCAGACAATGTTATCTCGATATTGTCAGACAGATTGTAGTAGATGCTCATGGCTAGTGACACGTCGATGTCGGGCTTTTTCTTTTCCTCACTTTTGTTTGATTTGAACTCCTTTACGAAGGTTTTAATGTTAAATAACCTTGAAATTATCTTTGAAATGAAAATATCGATTTGTTTTAGAATGAGTCGGCTTGCCTAGTTCCACGACAGGCGCCATCACGACAGGGTTAGTTTGGGTCGTGACAAGTTGGTATCAGAGCCTAGGTTACATAGGTCTAACGAGTCATGAGCGGGTTTAGTAGAGCCTTGCAGATCGATACGGAGACGTCTGTACTTATCTTCGAGAGGCTGCAGAACCTTTAGGAAATCTCACGTTCTTGAATTCTTGTCGTGCGAATCTGTTGATTCTAGTAACTAAACTTCTTTTGTTTCATTCTCTCATAGATGGTAAGGACTCGTACTACCGGTCAGGATGGACAACCACCAGTACCACCAGCCAGGGCCGCAAGAGGCCGAGGTTGCGGTAG
>AWOL01S0019145.1:0-13688 GCA_000715115.1 Nicotiana otophora | reverse complement strand
CCTCGTTCCACGACAGGCGCCATCACGACAGGGTTAGTTTGGGTCGTGACAAGTTGGTATCAGAGCCTAGGTTACATAGGTCTAACGAGTCATGAGCGGGTTTAGTAGAGCCTTGCAGATCGATACGGAGACGTCTGTACTTATCTTCGAGAGGCTGCAGAACCTTTAGGAAATCTCACGTTCTTGAATTCTTGTCGTGCGAATCTGTTGATTCTAGTAACTAAACTTCTTTTGTTTCATTCTCTCATAGATGGTAAGGACTCGTACTACCGGTCAGGATGGACAACCACCAGTACCACCAGCCAGGGCCGCAAGAGGCCGAGGTTGCGGTAGAGGCCACGGTAGGGGTAGAGGTGCAGCGAGCACAACAGCTGGGGCAGTACCTGCAGACCCACCAGTTGCCTCAGATCAGGATCATGTTGTAGTTGTTGATGCACCAGTTCAGGCACCACCTGTGCCTATTGTGATTCCAGGCCTTCAAGAGGCCCTAGCTCAGATTCTGTCAGCATGTACCAGTCTTGCTCAGGCGGTCTCTGTTCTGGCCGCAGCAGCCACTTCCCAGGCCGGGGGAGGTGCTCAGACTCCCGCTGCTCACACACCAGAGCAGGTGGTACAGGGATTCCAGACATCGGAGGCACCGCCAGCCTATCCAATTACACCTGCTCAGGACTCTGTGGTTCCTACTATGCTTGAGGATGGCCAGTATAGGTTGGAGCAGTTCGGGACACTCCAACCTCCACATTTCAGTTTTCTGGGGCTTCACTTGGATGGTGGGAGACTTACGAGAGGCGTAGGCCTATTGGCGCAACACCCCTTACTTGGCAGCAGTTCTCCGTGGTCTTTTTGGAGAAGTTCGTGCCTCAATCCCACAGAGAGGAGCTGCGCAGACAGTTTGAGTAGCTTCGCTAGGGTGATATGTCTGTGACACAGTATGAGATGCGGTTCTCCGAGTTGGCCTGTCATGCGATCTAGTTGGTTCCCACAGACCGAGAGAGGATCAGGAGGTTTATAGATGGCCTCGGTTTTCAGCTTCGGTTTCTTATGACCAGAGAGAATGTCTGGTGCTACTTATGATGAGGTTGTCGACATTGCTCAATAGATTGAGATGGTTCGTGGTCATGAGAAGGTTGAGAGGGAGGCCAAGAGGCCTCATGGTCAGGGTGGATTCATTGGTGCTCGTCATGGGGGTCAGTTCCAGCACGACATAGGCCGTCCATTCAGGCATGCTCAGTCAGCTCGCCCAGTTCACCATGGTGCATCATCGAGCCATGGTTCTCATAGTTCTCATCAGGGCCACCCATCGCTTAGTGCCCTCCCAGCCCAGAGTTCGTCCCGTGTTCCATCAGTTCATGGCTCCTCCATGCCAGGTTCTTTTACCGGTTATCCCGGTGTTAGGAGCTCCCTTCAGTCCCCGCCACCAGCACCGGGGAGTTGTTTTGAGTGTGGGGAGTTTGTGCATATGTGGAGGCAGTGTCCTCATCGTCATGGGGGTCCATCTCAGCAGAGGAGTTAGCCTTCGACTTCAGCACCAGTTACTTCACCACCCGCCCAGTCAGCTTGGTGTGGAGGTCAGTCAGCTAGGGGTCGCCCTAGAGGGGGAGGCAGATCAGAGGGTGGCCAGGCCCGTTTCTATGCCCTCCCTACCATACCAGATGTTATTGCTTCAGATGCTGTGATTACAGGTATTGTCTCAGTTTGTCATAGAGATGCCTCTGTATTATTTGACCCTGATTCCACTTATTCATATGTCTCCTCGTATTTCGCTCATTTTTCGGATATGCCCCGTGAGTCTTTAGTTTCATCTGTTCATGTATCTACTCCGGTAGGTTATACTATTGTTATGGACCGCATATATCGGTCATGTGTGGTGTCTATTGGGGGTCTGGAGACCCAAGTGGACCTTTTGCTGCTCAGTATGGTTGACTTTGATGTGATATTGGGTATGGATTGATTATCTCCATGTCATATTATTCTAGATTGTCACGCTAAGACCGTGACGTTGGCGATGCCGGGATTTCCGAGGGTTGAGTGAAGCCATTCTGTAGACTATGTACATAGTAGGGTGATCTCGTATTTGAATGCTCAACGGATGGTTGAGAAGGGTTGTCTATCCTATTTGGATTTTGTGTGGGATGTTAGTGCAGAGACTCCTACTATTGATTCTATTCCGATGGTACGTGATTTTCTAGATGTGTTTCCTGTAGACCTGTCGGGCATGCCGCATGACAGGGATATTGACTTTGGTATTGATTTGGTGCCGAGCACTCAGCCCATTTCTATTTCACTGTATCATATGGCACCGACGAAGTTGAAGGAGTTGAAGGAACAACTTTAAGAACTCCTTGATAAGGGGTTTATTTGGCCTAGTGTGTTCACCTTGGTGTGCATCGGTTCTATTTGTGAATAAGAAGGATGGTTCCATGAGGATGTACATTGATTACAGGCAGTTGAACAAGGTCACAATCAAGAACAAGTATCCCTTGCCTCGTGTTGATGATTTATTTGACCAGCTTCAGGGAGCGAGTGTGTTCTCCAAGATTGATTTGAGGTTCGGTTATCACCAGCTGAAGATTTGGGATTCAGATATTCTTAAGAAAGCTTTCAAGACCCGATATGGCCATTATGAGTTCTTGGTGATGTCTTTTGGTCTAACCAATACCCCAGTAGCATTCATGCATTTGATGAATAGTGTATTCCAGCCTTATTTGGACTCATTCATTATTGTATTCATTGATGACATCCCGGTGTACTCTCATACTCAGAAGGAGCATGCCCAACATCTGAGGATTGTATTACAGAGATTGAGGGAGGAGAAGCTTTATGCAAAGTTCTCCAAGTGTGAGTTCTGGCTAGGTTCAGTAGCATTCTTGGGGTATGTGGTGTCCAGTGAGGGTATTCAGGTTGGTCCGAAGAAGATAGAGGCGGTTCAGAGTTGGCCCAGACCGTCCTTAGCTACGGAGATTCAGAGCTTTCTTGGTTTGGCTGGTTATTACCGTCGATTCGTTCAGGGTTTCTCATCTATTGCATCGCCCTTGACCCAATTGACCCAAAAGGTAGCTCCATTCAGGTGGTCGGACGGGTGTGAGGAGAGATTTCAGAAGCTCAAGACTGCTTTGACCACAACTCCAGTTCTAGTTCTACCGTCAGCTTCAGGTTCTTACACCGTGTATTGTGATTCCTCGAGGGTAGGTATTGGATGTGTTCTAATGCAGGAGGGTTGGGTGATTCCCTATGCCTCGCGTCAGTTGAAGACCCATGAGAAGAACTATCTTGTCCATGATCTTGAGTTAGCAGCCATTGTTCACGCCTTGAAGATTTGGCATCCTTATTTGTATGGGGTTCATTGTGAGATCTATACTAATCACCGTAGTTTGCAGTATCTGTTGAAGTAGAAGGATCTTAACTTGCGTCAGTGGACATGGTTAAAGCTTTTTAAGGACTATGATATCACTATTTTGTACCATCTGGGGAAGGCCAATGTGGTGGACGATGCTTTGAGTCGTCGGGCGGAGAGTTTGGGGAGTTTAGCATATCTTTCAGCAATAGAGAGACCCTTGGCATTAGATGTTCAGTCTTTAGCGGGCCAGCTTGTTAGATTGGATATTTCGGAGCCGAGTCAGGTATTGGCTTATGTGGTCTCCAGGTCTTCTCTTTATGACCATATCAGGGAACGTCAGTATGATGACCCACACTTGCTCGTTCTTCAGGATAGGGTTCAGCGAGGTGATGCCAGAGATGTGACTATTGGTGATGACGACATGTTGAGGATGCAGGACCGGATATGTGTGCCTAATGTAGATGGGCTTCGGGAGTCGATTCTTGAGGAGGACCACAGTTCGCGGTATTCCATCCATCCGTGTGCCGCAAAGATATACCGGGATTTGAGACAGCACTATTAGTAGAGGCAGATGAAGAAGGATATAGTTGGGTTTGTGGCTCGATGTCTCAACAGTCAGTAGGTTAAGTATGAACATCAGAGACCGGGTGGCTTGCTTTAGAGGTTAGATATCCCAGAGTGGAAGTGAGAGCGAATCACCATGGACTTCATAGTTGGGCTCCCACGGACTTCAGGGAAGTTCAATGCTATTTGGGTTATTGTGGATCGGCTTACCAAGTCCACGCCCTTCATTCCAGTTGCCACTACTTCCTCTTCAGAGCGGTTATTTGAGATTTACATCCGAGAGATTTTTCGCCTGCATGGTGTCCTAGTTTCCATTATTTCAGATAGGGGCACTCAGTTTACATCGCAGTTTCGGAGGGCCGTGCAACGAGAGTTAGGTACTCAGGTTGAGTTGAGCATAGCTTTTCACCCTCATACGGACGGCCAGTCTGAGCGCACCATTCAGATATTGGAGGACATGTTACGTGCTTGTGTCATTGACTTTGGGGGTTTATGGGATCAGTTTCTGCCGCTCGCGGAGTTTGCATATAACAACAATTACCAGTCTAGTATTCAGATGGCTCCGTATGAGGTTTTATATGGGAGGAGATGTAGATCTCCAGTGGGATGGTTTGAGCCGGGTGAGGCTAGGCTCATGGGTACAGACTTGGTCCAGGATGCATTAGATAAGGTGAAATTGATTCAGGAGCGGCTTCGCACAGCGTAGTCTAGGCAGAAGAGTTACGCGGGCAGGAAGGTCTGTGATGTGTCTTTTATGGTTAGGGAGAAGGTTTTGCTGAAGGTATCACCCATGAAGGGTGTTATGAGGGTTGGGAAGAGGGGCAAGTTGAGCCCCCGGTTTATTGGACCTTTTGAGGTGATCCAGAGGATAGGGGAGGTGGCTTATAAGCTTGCCTTGCTACCCTGCTTGTCCAGTGTGCATCCAGTGTTTCATGTTTCCATACTCCGGAAGTATGTTGGCGATCTGTCCCATGTTTTAGACTTCAGCACGATTCAGTTGGAGGGTGATATGACTTATGATGTGGAGCCGGTAGCCATTTTGGATCGGCAGATTTGGAAGTTGAGGTCAAAGGACATAGCTTCAGTGAAGGTGCAGTGGAGAGGTCCGCCTGTGGAAGAGACAACCTGGGAGACCCAGCGGGAGATGCAGAGCAGATATCCACGCCTATTTGAGACTCTAAGTATGTTTCTAGACCCGTTCGAGGATGAACGGTTGTTTAAGAGGGGGAGGATGTAACGACCCAACCGGTAGTTTCGAGAGTTATAGCCTGTTTTCCCCATTTCTACTTCCTTTTGTACTTTTCAGCTATATTATGATATATCGGGTTAGTTGGTTCGGGTCCGGGGTAGTTTCGGAGTGGATTGAGACATTTAGTCTCTAAAGTAGAAGCTTAAGTTAAGTCAACCGGACATTGACTTATGTGTAAACGATCACGGATTTGAATTTTGATGGTTCCATTAGCGCTGTTAGGTGATGTTGGACTTAGGAGTGCATTCGGAATGTGTTTTGGAGGTTCGTAGTGGAATTAGGCTTGAATTGACAAAAGTTAGAATTTTGGCAATTTTGGCCGGCAGTAGAAATTTTGTTATCAGGGTCGGATTGGATTTCCGAAAGTTGGAGTAGGTTCGTGGTGTCATTGCAGACCTGTGTACAAAATTTGAGGTCATTCGGACTTGATTTGGTAGGTGTCGGCATCGTTGGTGGAATTTAAAAGTTTAGAAGTTCTTAGGCTTGAATCCGGGGATAATTTGGTATTTTGATATTGTTTTGAGCGATTCGAAGGTTCGATTAAGTTCGTATGATATTTTAGGATTGATTGGTATGTTTGGTTGAGGTCCCAGGGGCCTCGGGCATCTTTCGGATGCTCAACGGGTCATTATTGGACTTAGGGAGTTGGCAGATTTTCTAGTATTATTGCAGATATTTTTCTTCATCGCGTTCGCAATGGAGATCTCGCGATTGCGTAGGTCATCTAAAAGGTCAGCTAAAATTGCTCTTCACATTTGCGAAGATGAAGACGCGATCACGTAAGGTTATCACGCAGTGCACCGCGAACGCGTGGGCTAGGCCGCGTTCGCGAAGAAGACGTGAGGCAGCAGTGGAGTTTGAGTGTTACTCTTCGCGGTCGTGTGAGGACAATTGCGATCGTGTTGGTGTGAGCAGCTAGTGCATCGCGTCCGTGTGAGGTGTTACGTGTTCGCGTAGAGTAAATTTCTGAGGGAGTGAAGTTGTTCTTCATGATCGCGAGGCCATTTCCGCGATCGTGAATAAGGAAATCTAGGCAGCAATGTTAAATTTCAAAATCGAGGGTTTGAACCCATTTTTCATATTTTGAGCTAGAGACTACAAATTTAGGCGATATTTGAAAGGCTTTTCAGGGAGTTGATTGGGGTAAGTGTTTTTCACTTGATTTTGGTTATATTCCATGATTATATCTTGATTTTTATCATCTAAATTGTGATTTGGGGTGAAAAATTGGGGAAAAAGTGGAAGAGCTCTTGAGATTGAATTTTGAGGTTTTGAAGGGGATTATGTTGTCGGATTTGAGTAAATTTGGTATGGTTAGACTAGTGAGTGAATGGGCTTCTGAGTTTTGTGACGTTTCTCAGATTTTGAGACGTGGGCCCGGGGGTCGGGTTTGAGCCAATTTCGGGTTTTGAGACTAATTTGGTATTTTTCTTGTGGAATTGATTCCTTTAGCTTATATTGATCGTATTGTATTGCTTGTGGCTAGATTCGGGACATTTGGAGGCCGATTCGAGAGGCAAGGGCCTTGCGGAGTAGAGATTTGCTCGAATTGAGGTAAGTAACGATTGTAAATCTGGTCCTGAGGGTATAAAACCCCAAAATTTTGTATCATTTTACTATTTGGAGGTGGCGCACATTCTAGGTACGGGCGTGTGGGCGTACACTGTTTGGGATTGTGACTTAGTCCGTCCCGTATCAACTGTGAAGTTGAATATTTTGTTGAAACTATATGATTCTTATGTGTTTTAGAAAGAATTTCTGTAAATCAGGCTAGATGCCATGTTTAGGCTTTATGTCTGTGTTGTTTGGACCCTTAGAGGTATTTTCTTGCTATCCTCTTATTATTTTTGATTGAAAATCTACACTCAGTCATGTTTATACATATTTACATCATAACTCAGTCTCTATTACTCTATTTTGATGCATCATATTAATGTTGTTTGGGCTGAATACTATCTTTTCTGAGAGCCCGAGAGGTTGGAGAGGTTTATGACTGAGTGAGACCGAGGGCCTGATTTGTGAGGATATTTATGGGATCGGGCTGCACGCCGCAGCATGTTTGATATAGGCCGAGGGCCTCATTGATTTATGCCATGGTTGGCTTGATATAGCACTTGGGCTGAAAGAGCCCCTCCGGAGTCTGTACACATCCCCAGTGAGCATAGGTACCTACTAAGTGCAAGTGTCAAGTGCCGAGTGTTGAGTGACTGGGAGGCATGAGTGATGGTGAGGTATGGCCGAGGGGCTGTATACGAGTGATTGTGAGGTTTGCCCGAGGGGCTGTATATGAGTGATGTTGCCCGGGGGCTGATTATGATTTCATTATTTTTGCTCACCTTTGCATTGAGCCTTTGTTTGAAAACTGTTGAAAGATGTCTTTAAATGATTTTACTGGAACTGGATTTAAAAGAGGTGATGTGATTCAAATTCTAGTTTTAAAAGCATGTTGTATTTTACTGAATTTTTGTGATATGAATTTTACTTGCATTATTGCTCGTCACTACTTCTCAGTCTTTATTTACTGTTGTTACTTACTAAGTTGGCGTACTCACATTACTCCCTGCACCTTGTGTGCAGATCCAGGCGTATTTGGACACGGTAGTGACTGTTGACTATTCTGGTTGCAGCATTTCTCGAGAATAGCAAGGTAGCTTCCTGGAGATCGCAGCCCTGCTCTTCTCCCTCTTATCTTCCTTTAGTTGTATTTAGCTATTTTCCAGACTATGTTAGTCTCGATATTGTCATACAGATTGTAGTAAATGCTCATGTCTAGTGACAACCTGATGTCAGGCTTTTTCTTTTCCGCACTTTTGTTTGATTTGAACTTTTTTACGAAGGTTTTTATGTTAAATAGCCTTGAAATTATCTTTGAAATGAAAATATCGATTTGTTTTAGAAATGAGTCGGCTTGCCTAAGTCCACGATAGGCGCCATCACGATAGGGTTAGTTTGGGTCGTGATAAAACATGTTGCACGGAGTTCAGATAAATAATTAAGGCAAATAGGCATGCTATTTTAGTCTAGCAGGATACTACACATGTTGATAAGACTCAAATAAGAAGGAAAAACAGGTTATTACTTGGTAGAAATCGGGTTTTTACAACAATTAGTCCGTGTACGTACTCGTCGCCCCACGTACACGACACTCACATATCAAAACAGTACCAAATCCTAAGGGGATTTCCCCCACACAAAGTTAGGCAAGCCACTTATCTCGAACCAAGCTCAATCAATCGGTAAGAATGCCTTTTCCACGAATATCCGACTCTGAATGACTCGAATCTAGCTAAAATAATATGATACAATTAACAAAAATTATAGGAATGAATTTCATAAGAAAATACTACATTTTTCAATTAAAATCCGAAATTAACTCAAAAATTGCCTGTGGGGCCCATGTCTCGGAATCCGGAGAAACTCACAAAATCCGATAATTCATTCAATTACGAGTCCAACCATACCAGTTTCACTCAAATCCGACCCCGAATCGACAACGAAATCTCAAAAATCCGTTTCTATGAAATTTCTAAACTTTTCTCAAATTTCAATCTCAAAACACTAATTAAATGGTGAAAACAAATGATGAATTCAGGTAATCTAACCATAATTGAGTTAAGAATACTTACCCCGATATTTTCTCTGAAAATCTCCCAAACATCACATCTCTCCAAGCTCCAATTTGTCAAAAATAGAAAATGGGACGAAGTCCCCTGCTTTATAACTTACAGTTCTGTCCAGGCTGCCCTCGGTCCTCGGCCTCGATCCCCAGCCTCGATCCTGGCCCTCGTTCCTCGGCCTTCGGTCCTCAGCCTTCGATTTTTGCCCCCGAATTTTCAGCAGAATAAAAAATTGCAGCAGTTGTATAAGTCCAACTTTTGATCCGTTAACCATCTGAAACTCACCTGAGGCCCTCGGGACCTCAACAAAATACACCAACAAGTTCTAAAACATTATACGAGATTATTTGAAACCTTAAATCATATCAAACAATGCTAAAATCATAATTCACACCCCCAATTCAAGCTTAATGAAACTTAAGAATTTCCAACTTCTACATTCGATGTCGAAACCTATCAAATCAAGTCCGATTGACCTCAAATTTTGCACACAAGTCATAAATGATATAACAAAGCTATAAATATTTTCATAACTGGATTCCGACCCCGATATCAAAAAGTCAACTTCCCGGTCAAACTTCCAAACTTAAATTCCTATTTTAGCCATTTCAAGCCTAATTTCACAACGGACTTCCAAATAAAAATTTTGATCACGCTCCTAAATCCAAAATCACCATACAGAGTTGTTGGAATCATCAAAATTCTATTTCGAGTTCGTTTGCATATAAGTCAACATCCGGTCACCATTTGAACTTAAGTTTTAAAACTTGGAACTAAGTATTCCAATTCATTCTAAAAACTTCACCGGACCTGAACCAATTACCCCGACAAGTTACATAACAGTTATAAAGTACATAATGAGTAGTAAATAGGGGAGTGGGGCTACAACTTTTAAAATGACTGGCCGGGTCGTTACAATATCTTCCACCACCTATCCATCACGTTATTTCCAATATCTAAAAAGTTGCATTTTTTGGTAAGGTTTTAATTAATTTTAACCTAAATGTTAGGATTTCTTACTTAGTTCCATAAGGAAAGATATAATAATCAAACCTTTAGTTGATTTTATTGTCCTGGATATTAAGAAAATAATTTAAATTACAATTTTGACCAATATAATATTTATTTTTAAAGGGTAGAAAAGGCGAACAATATTTTGCTAAGGACCTTCGTGCTTTTAATATAGTATATATATAGATATAGATATAGATATTCTTTTCTTTTTTGTAATAGCTTTTTCAAAATATATAGATATTTGATTATTTTTAATTCAAATTTAAAAAGTGTAACTAATTATTAACTAACCTAACTAATTTTGTTCTAAAACTTTCTCTGATTATTTCAATATTTAAATTTATCAATAATATTTTTGACTATTATTTATTTACTTAATTTTATCAAATAAATTGAAAGTGTGGATAGAATCACATTATATCTATGCTTCTCTTTATACATTAGTTTCTGTTCTATAATATTTTAATTTTTTCATTTAGTGTTAATCTATAATACGAATGTTATTGTATATTTTTCTAAATGGATGGTGTTGAATTAGTTCAAAGGTTAAACAAAGAAGTTCTTTTAGTATACATCATAAATCTACATATAATTATAATAATTAATTTCTATTACTTTCAAATAGTAGGATTTGTAATTAAAATTTTCCTACATAAGAGGAAATTTTATGCATATATTAAGATCAATTTCCGAAGAAATAACATAATCAGCAATCGGAGTTGTATGTTCCTTCAAGACAAAGCTACTTATAAATCAATTAATAAAAGTTGGATTTTACTTATAAAGAAAATTGAAAACCCTTAGCTTATTTGTGGTTAGAATTGAATGGTAATATTTCATTAAGTATATTTTATTTATCCCTAATAATTTTTGAATTGTTTGGTTGAAGAAAATTGACGAACGCAATTGTTGGGTTGCTCTGATGGTAAGCACCCTCCACTGAAGGATGCCGAGGGTCATTTGGAAACAACCTCTCTATCCCAGGGTAGGGGTAAGGTCTGCGTACACACTACCCTCCCCAGACCCCACTAGTGGGATTATACTGGGTTGTTGTTGTTGTTGTTGAGCTTGAGAAACATTTGTAGAAGAAGACAAAGAGAGTATTGATTTTTGAAAGTTTGGGGTTAATTTAACCATTGGAAATTGTTGGGTTGACATTAGACGGTTGAATATCGAAATTTGAAGCCAGTTGTAGTTGATTTGGGCCAAGTTGGATTAATTTAAAACAAAAAATGTGTTGGTATAAGTTTTGACGATTCGTCAGATTTTGTGAACAATTCATATAAATTATACCCTAAAAGGCCTTCTAAATCAAATCAAAAACAAAGGCCATGAACAAAAAACAGAAGCCAATTTTCCCAAATTGGAACAAAACTTAAAAAATATTTATACCCTAAAAGTCGAAATAATAAAGCATGCAAACTGATACACCAAGTTTAGGCCTAGAACCAAGATAGAAGGAACACAAAATCGAAAGGAAAACACAATAACATTGTAAAATAAAAATATTCAAAATCAGAAAAGCCAAAAAATTAGAAATAAAACAAAATTTAAAATCAAAACAATGGTAAAAGCATAAAATAAAATGAAAATTACCTGAAAATAAGAGTGAAAGCTTGAAAAATTACTTGAGACGCAACAGTGGAGGAAGGTTGCCTTCGTACTTCTTTGAAAAAAGCATGAGAAGAACAAAGAGAGAGAAAAATTTAAAAAGAAAACTAAAATACCGTTAATAATATTTGTGGGCTACTGGTGAAAATAAAATTTCAAAGCATATACAACATGGGCCAAACCAGGTTAGGACTTCAAATATAGGCTATTTTCGGATGGGCTGTATGACCCAAGTGATTTATGATGTAATTTTGTCTTCGTTTAAACTAAACAACTTAAGAACCACCCAAAAATTGAGATGGGAAGATGAAAGAAGGAAATTTTACCTCTTATAATAAAGGTATACACCCTATTTATTATAAACTAAAATTATTTTAAAATATTATTTTTTTATAGTTAACTTTATATTTTATAACAAAATAAGTATTTATGGTATATACTATAATTGAGGCATGAAATAAGGCATGAAATACGCTATTTATGTTTTTCCTCTCTCTTTCTTTCAATTAACACATGATTCTCTCTCAGAAGTTTTCTTCTTTCTCTCTCTCTCTTTCTTCTCTCTCTCTTCAAGCAAAATAGGCCGAATCATAGATACACGAAGGAGAAACAAATCATGAAAGAAAACCTAAAAATCTTAAAATCAGAAACTTAAAAGTAAACCTATAATCAAAAAAAAGAAGCGGGGATACATTGGGCGACAGAGAGATTGAAGAAAAAGAGGAATTCTTAGCACGGTAAGTAAGAGAGAAAAGAAGAAGAAGTGGTCGAATTGGAAGCGTTGTAAATTGTAATGGAAGAGGTAGTGAAGCGAAACAAGAAATTTTTGTCGAAAAACGCCATCTCCGACGAACTTTATTCTCTTCTTTGCTATTTAATCACATACAACGATACAAATATATTGTATTCTATACAAATTCACTCAAACGTATTGTATTTTTATATAAATATATTTTTTTGCATGTGTTTATGTATTTCGAAGGTCTGTATTTTTTTAATACAACTGAATATACCTATATTCGTGCATATTGTACATATGGTACACATGAATACATGATATAAATATTAAAATACACTGAATACAAATATTAAAATAGAACAGAATATAAATAGTGAATACATTTAATTTTAAAATACAGTGAAATACAGTACAATACACTTAATACAAATAGAAATACAGTGAATACAACCAATGAAATATACTAAATACAACAGTAATAACATGTATTAGGAATAACTAGAATACTGTTAATACAAATACATTTGAATACACTGAATATAAAATAACGAATACAGTAAATACAAATATTGAATCTAATAAATGCAACAATAAAAAAAATTGAAACACACTAAATATAAAAGTTATATACAGCTGAAAAATCATTCTAATTAATTGGATTGCTAATGAGGCATGTTAGAATTAATTTTGTTGAATTATATTAGGAGTGTATCACGCTAATTGATATTATTTCCGTTATTAGATAGACGGACATACCTATTTTTAAGGTGATTGTCGTTATTGTATTCATGAATACATAGCGCGAATACGTGTGAATACATGCGCGTACAGCTGGACTGCCATGATTTTAGGCACTTTTTGCTGCTGTATTCATGAATACAACAGCGCGAATACATGCGCGTACAGTTGGACTGCCCTGGTTTTAGGCGCTTTTTGCTGCTGTATTCATGAATACAACAGCGCGAATACATGCGCGTACAGTTGGACTGCCCTGGTTTTAGGCGCTTTTTGCTGCTGTATTCATGAATACAACAGCGCGAATACATGCGCGTACAGTTGGACTGCCCTGGTTTTAGGCGCTTTTTGCTGCTGTATTCATGAATACAACAGCGCGAATACATGCGCGTACAGTTGGACTGCCCTGGTTTTAGGCGCTTTTTGCTGCTGTATTCATGAATACAGCAGCGCGAATACATGCGCGTATAGTTGGACTGCCCTGGTTTTAGGCGCTTTTTCACGAATACATGCGCGTACAGTTGGACTACCCTGGTTTTAGGTGCTTTTTACTACTTTATTCATGAATACAACAGCGCGAATACAGTGAATACACTACCGTAACAACTGAATAGTAGCTATAGGAAATAATCATATATATGGTAATTATAAAAAATTAATACCACTAAACAATAGTGGTTTCTGAAAATTTCTCGTGAAAGAATAGTCACATCATTGGTAGACCGAGCAATACTCACAACGTAAAAAAGAAAAAAAAAGAGAAAATTATTAGAAGCCAGTGTCATGAAATTTTAAATTTCATACGTGAAAACTTTGGACATT
>AWOL01S0019142.1:316420-339608 GCA_000715115.1 Nicotiana otophora | reverse complement strand
GTACACCACAGTGGTACTCAATAAGTGTCATAGACTCTCTCTAACTTAAGTTCTTGGGACAAATTTTTATAAAAATAGTGCACCAATATTTGATATAAACCGATCAGAAATTTTATCAATTCATGACCCTTGTTATTTTAAATAACAACCAAGTAAAATATAACCCACAATATAAACTTTTAAAACATTTACATCAATCCACGATTTTGGATAAAATCATACAAAATCATTCCATTTGCTTTAAGTCATCGAAATCACTTTCGGCTCCTTAGGCCTAAACATAAGAAAATGATCCTTCCCTTTCGCTGGAAGTACTATACCATCACCGACATAAGAAGGTCAACTAGGTTATGTACCTAGCGGCAAGTATCATACACCCAACTTGCTCAGGTCGTCTCATCGTAGTGCCGTACGAATCAACTCCCCATGCTAATAATAGCACAAAATAGTACCCTCTCGAGGGAGAGCACTTTGTCGTAGTCTATACCATAAAGTGATCATCTACACCTACACCGGCACGTGTAGTTTCATGACAACGAACACGATATATCCGAAGCCAATCTGGGTGAACACAAGTAACTCCCAAAATATTTGATACTTCAAAAATAGATTCATAGCATAGTAGGCTCAAAAGATCTATTTTTATCAAACCATAGCGTTTATAAAAAATCTAAATCATTTGAACAAAATTTAAATAAATAACCTTTTACATGCTAAGCCTTTAGCAATTTAACATCAATCTTTAAAAGATACCACAAGTGTCATTATGTTCATCAATTTCAAAAAGAAATACTTTTCACAAAAACTTATCTTTAGCACTCAAATATGTATACTCTTGTAGATACGTAAGTTTTGATAAAACTTATAACATTTACCTTGAGTGTCATTTTGCCAACAAGATTTAAAATAAAATTTTATAAAATAATATGACACTACATATGCAACATAATATTTTAATACATGGAGACATCCATACTTGTTTGTCCCCACAAGCACGAAAGCACATTTGCAAACAGCTTAAGTATTATCTCGAAACATGCTTTAGAGAAAGTCCCTCAAGAAGAGTAAGTTTTAATCAACTTACCTCGCTTTCGCTTTATTAACATTCACAAGCTTTCAATCCTCCTCCATCATTCCAATGTCAATTAAAATGCTCAACATCACCAACAAGTCGATATCTACAATTAGATATCCTAATTACATCAAAATATGAACTAAGATATTGATTAATATCCATATATGGCTCATAAGTTGGCTACAAGCCTCCAACAACTCAAATCGCCAAATAGTTTTACATGCTAGACCATTCAACTTCATTCTTATGTTTTAATACCCATTCGAAGTCATTAATAATACTACATCAATTGTCCCTTGCCGCCAAGTTACTATTCATCGTCTTCCATAATCAATACTTGCAAAATATACAATTCGGGTGATTACTTAGTTGATCATTTTCATCTTTTGCTAACAAATAATTCTATAGGTTCATTGTATTCATAAATTTCATCGCCAAGATTACCATTCATCTTCTCTCTTATTTTCTCAAAAGTACTATTCATGCCATGGACTAGAGTTTTATAATCCAATCTTTCAACCATTAAAACTAGTAACAAATGCTTCAAATACTTCTAATTACTCATAATAAACAAGTTTGAAGCATTGAAATTACCTATAATAGCTCAATCTTGAAAAATCACAACATTGGTAATTTTAGTGATCTTGAAGATTTGATGATGAAACCTAGCATTTGGATGCAAGAATGATGTTAGAACTCATGTATATTGAGTAAGAATCAACCCAAAACAACATTAAAAACATACCTTGGTTGATTGGACTTGATTTGAGCTTAAAATCGCTCCTTCACCTCAACAACCCTAACCCCCAATGCTCAAAATACTCTCTCCCCCGACTTGGTATTTATAGGCCCAGATTTCTGGGTTTCGGACGCGGCCTTGGATGCTATGGCAGCACTTCACTACCAGCCATTCTTTCGGACTCGGCCTCGGATGCTTCGCATCCGCAGACTACTCTGCCAGCCTTTGGTAATTTGGTCATAACTTCTTGTAGGAATGTCCAAATAACAAACGGTTTGAAGCATTAGAAACTAGACTCGAAGATCTTTTATTGGATAGGTTGTCCATCACTTAAATCCTTATATATATATATATATATGTAGATATGCTCTTCCATAGTTTGGTATTGTGCGTACTCATTTGGAACTTTAGTCTGTCATGTAATTTCCAACTTGACTTGGACTTAGGGCTATCCTTAGATACCACATCACTTATAATTCCTCGTACACGTATTATCATATCCGATTGATATCCATCATATTAATAGTCCTCGCCTGCACACAATATAATATAATTAGCGCACATCAACTTTCTTAATAGCGCTTAAGTACTTCGAAATTTTCCGGGGTGCTACAGATCTTCTCTTGCTTTTGAAGGCTCCGTGTTATTGCGACTGCGGTCGTAATTATTTTAAGCCCGATCACTCAAAAACTCCTTGAGATGGTCGTTTTTCAGCAATGTTGCCACCTCTTCACGCAGATGCCGGCAGTCCCCAGTCTGGTGACCGTTTGTCCCATGGTATTTCACTACAAGAAAACCTTAAATTACATGGAGATTTTACCTGAGAATTTTTTCCGTAGATAATTCCTGCAAATTTTCATGCGAAAATCTAATAATTCCTAGATTCTAAAATATTTACCTGCCAATTCAAATTTCCTAGGTAAATCTGCAAATAAATTTGGCGCCATTTAGTGCCAAAATATTACTTGGAGATTTATCTGAGAAAATAATCCCCAAATATCATTTTCGTGGGTAATTTCACAGGTAAATAATAAAAAATATAAAAGTATTGTTTTCTTTGTGATTTCGTAGGAACTTCCCCAAGTTGTGTTCCTTGCGGATTTAGTTAGGGATTATTTCTTGGGGATTTACATGGGGATTATATTACCTAGGGAATTACCTGAGAATTTTTTGTTGCGATTTTAGTTGGGGATTATTTCTTAAGGATCTACCTGGGGATGTTATCACCTAGGGAATTACCTGGAATGTTTTTGTGGTATATTAGTTGGGGATTATTTTTTGGAGATTTACCTGGAGAATTTATTAACTAGGGATTAACTTGGAGATTTTATTGCTGCGATTTCAACTGGGAATTATTCTTGAGGATTGACATGAGTATTTTATTAGCTAGAAAATTACCTAAAAACTTTGTTGCTTTAATTTTAGCTTGAATTATTTCTTAAACATTTACTCGTGAATTTATTTAAATTTTATTATTATGGGTTTAGTTGGAAATACGTTTTTGGAATTTACCTAGAAAATTTATTATCTAAGAAATTAACTGAAGATTATTTGTGTGATTTTAGCTGAAAACTTAGTTTTGCGAATTTATCTCGGTATTTCATTTATATGGTTTTGATTGAGAATTTATTCTTGAAATTTATATGGGAATTTTATAGTTGTTGATTTAGTTGGATATATATTAACTTGAAAATTTTTCTGAGAGATTTTATAGCCACATATTTAACTTTGAAATTCTTTCAATACACTTTAAAAATATTATTTGAAATATAAGAAAAAATCATTTTTAATTTAAAATTTATTTTTTTAAGCAGTACAAAATCATGATATGTAAAATTCATCCCTCAGTATTGATCATATCTATTTAATATTTTATCAATTTATTTATAGGTAAATATAGTAAAAAACTTGATCCTATATAAAAATTAATTTTGTGGGATAGGTTGGATTGAATATCACAAGTCATTGAGCATAATATAGCCTTTTATTATTTTTTTCTGAACAAATTTAATAGCAAACTAATTATCATAACTGCAGTTATTGTAAGAATTAAAATTTTTATATGGTTAATATAAAGGGAATTAATAAATCTAATATCTTCATATACTAAATTGTGAATAAGTGAATAATTTAAGTTAAATCCTAAATAGAGAAATATTAAGTTACATTTATAAATTATAACTAATTTTTATTAACTTTATAACTAATTATGTGATATATGCTGGATTGAATATTACATGTTATTGAGCATAATATAACTGGTTATTAGTTTTTGAATAAATTCATAAAATATAATTATCATAAATCTAGTTATATTAAGAATTGCGATGATATGATTGATATAAAAGGACGTGATAAAGTTAATATCATAGAAAATATACTAAATTGCGTATAATTGAACAATTTAAGTTTAATTTCTAAGCAGAAAAAATTAAGTTATATTTATAAAATATAACTAATTTTTGTAACTTTTTATCTTACATACATGTATAGTTAGAATGATGAAACTTAATTATGGTATGTTGCGTAAGTGATATTAGTTTGTAAAATATAGTATTGAAATTTATTTATCAAGTGATCTTATGATTCTATTTCCTAACATCATCTCTTGATTAATTTCTAACATTATTATTGAAATAATATAATCTTGCATACGTTGTTGGAATTAGCAAAACAATTCTTATTAATTGCTTAATCAATGTACGATATGTTTAATTCTTGTTAATTAATGTATTTTCTTATAAAAAATTAATGTGTTATTTCAGGATTATAAATAAAATTTTAGAAAAATAACTATGAATATATTTAAATTAAAAATGTAATCATTATTTTATTCACTTTTTTTTACTTGAAAATATATATTTTTAATTTATGGAATCTTTATTTAATGCACTATTTATTTAAAAAACAAATAATAAAATGGATAAATTA
The DNA here is from genome assembly GCA_000715115.1 of Nicotiana otophora. NCBI lineage: Eukaryota > Viridiplantae > Streptophyta > Magnoliopsida > Solanales > Solanaceae > Nicotiana > Nicotiana otophora. The sequence continues at coordinate 334,863 of AWOL01S0019142.1, read as the reverse complement.
GTTAATAAATACTCCATGGGAAGAGAAGTAATAGTTGGAACATCCTCTTGTCCCACATCGGCTGAAAGTGCCACGACCCGGAATTTTCACCATCGAGACAATAATGGCGCCTAACATTTCACTTGCTAGGCAAGCCAACGTTAGAATAGTTCTTGTACCAATTTTAAACACTTTGAACAATTTAACCAATCAGACAAAAATGAAGCTAAAACGAAGTACGAAATAGCATAATAATCCAATATCTAGTACAACCCAGATCTGGAATCACAAGTACATGAGCTTCTAGAGGTTCTATATACAAAGTCTGAAATAAATACAACTATCTCGAATGAGATGAACAGTAACTAAGGAAATAGGAAGGGAATTCAAGGTCTGCGGACGCCAGCAGATCTACCTCGAGTCTCCAAATGCTAATCCTAGCCGATGCACCTCACGTACAGCTGACACCAGTACCAAAATCTGCACAAGAAGTATAGAGTGTAGTATGAGTATAACCGACCCAATGTACTCCGTAAGTGTCGAGCCTAACCTCGACGAGGTAGTGACAAGGCTATGACAGGACACCCACGTAATTAAACTTGTACAGACGAAAATATACACACAACATAACAACAAATAAGGATTTAACATGTACTGTTGGGAGGGGACATGCAAAAAGGGTACACAATACGGTAACTACAATAGGGAATGACAACATGAAACAATTAATAAACCTTCAGCCAATGAAACAGATAAACATAATGAATATAAACTGCACGGCATCACCCTTCGTGCTTTTATCCTCAACCTCACCATGAAATGGTTTAATGGCACGGCATCACCCTTCGTGCATTTACTCTCAATCTCTCCATAAATTGATAAATACGGCACGGCATCACCCTTTGTTCTTTTACTCTCAATTTTATCATGAAATGATAAATACGGCACGACATCACCCTTCGTGCTTTAACTCTCTTCCTCACTATGTATAAATCAACAAATGGAATAATAATCAGCGCAACATCACCCTTCGTGCATTTACTCTCAATCTCTCCATAAATTGATAAATACGGCACGGCATCACCCTTTGTTCTTTTACTCTCAATTTTATCATGAAATGATAAATACGGCACGACATCACCCTTCGTGCTTTAACTCTCTTCCTCACTATGTATAAATCAACAAATGGAATAATAATCAGCGCAACATCACCCTTCGTGCATTTACACTCTCTCTCCCTTACCATGAAGCAATAAATATATAACATTTGGGAGAAAGAATGGTCAAGAATAAACCTTACGTCAACAACGTTTCTACAATACCGAGCCTCAACTTCCAATAATATTTCATTATCACAAATAATTCATAAATCCGGAAAGAATGACCAATTAAGTGATAAACTAGTCTAGACATGGATATCATAATCAAAGGAGAAAATAAATCACGAGAAACAAGTTTCAACCGCATGCTTTAACCCAACAATAATGCATAAGTACTCGTCAACATACATATACATTGTACCCAACATTTAAACACGTAGCAAATAAACAAACAAATCCTAATCCCTCAAGTCAAGGTTAACCACGACACTTACCTCGCTCCAAAAATCAACTCAAAGCTCAACCACGGCTTAGCCATTCGAACAAGCCTCCGAGCTAACCAAATCTAGCAAATTATCAACCAACGATTCAAAATAAGCCTTAAGAACTGCCCACGAATGAGAAAGGTTCAATTTATGTCATTATTGAAAAAGTAAACTCCCGGGCCCGCTTGGTCCAAACCCGAAATTCGGACCAAGACCTGATTACCCATTCATCTCTGAGTCCGGTTATGCAATTTGTTTCAAAATTTGACCTTAATTTGTGGTCTAAATTCTAATTTTATAAGAATCCCTAATTCTAACCAAATCCCCAATTCTACCCAAATCCCCAATTTCTACCATGAAAATCCTAGATTTTTAGTTGAAATCTTATAAAATATAATGGGTAATTGATAGAAAGTACGTTAGAAATACTTACCAACAAATTGGGGAAGAAGAGCTCTTGGAAAAATCGCCTCTAAGGTTTCTAGGTTTGAAAATTTGAAAGAATGAGAAACATCCCGTCTAACTTAGCTTAAGTCCATGCACAGATGTTGCAATTGCAAAGGTCCCCCATATCTGCTACCATCGTAAATGCGACGGTTTTGTTCGCAATTGCAAACTTGGGACTTCTGCAATTGCGACCCCTTGATCGCAATTGCGAACCATTCCTTCCCCAGTACTACTTCGCGAATGCAAACCAATTGTTCGCAACTGCGAACCCATGGTGCCCAACTACTCTTCGCAATTGCGGGGGAGTAGGTCGCAATTGTGAACTTAACAGGTTGACTGCCTTATTGAAAATGCGAAGCCAGACCTCGCAATTGCGAGGTTTTAGGCCTGCACCAAAAACAGTAGAGCACCAGCTATTTTCTAAGTCCAATTCCACTCTGTAGCCTATCCGAAACTCACCCGAGCCCACGGGGCTCCAAACCAAACATGCTCACAAGTCCAAAAACCTCATACGAACTCGCTCGCGCAATCAAATCGCCAAATAACACCTAGAACAATGAAGTGGACACCAAATCAAATGAAATTTTCAATGAAACTTTAAAATTTCTATTTTAACAACCGGACGTCCGAATCACGTTAAACCAACTCCGTTTTCACCAAATTTTGCAGATGAGTCATAAATATAGTAATAAACATATACCAAGCTCCAGAACCAAAATTTTGGCCCGGTAGCAATAAAGTCAAACCTTGGTAAAATCTTTAAATTCATTAAATCTTTAAACTTCAAACTTTCGACAAAATGCGATAATGTGATCTAGGGACCTTTGTATTCGATTTCGGACATACACCCAAGCCCCAAGTCACGATACAGACCCATCGAGATCGTCAAAATATAGATCCGGGTCTGTTTGCTCAAAATATTGACCGAAGTCAACTCAGATGGATCTTTAAGGCACAATTACACATTTTATCAATTGTTTAACATAAAAGCCACCCGGAAAAAGACACGGACTATGCACGCAAATCTAGGAAGACTAAAATGAGATACTTGAAGTTTCGAAACACAGAATTAAGGTTTAATACTCTAGATAACCTATCGAGTCATCACATTCTCCACCTCTAAAACAACCGTTCGTCCTCGAACGGACATAGAAAAGTACCTGGACTGGTGAAAAGGTATGGATATCTACTCCACATATCCAAATCGGACTCCCAAGTAGCTGCCTCGACCGGCTGAACTCTCCACTGCACTCGAACTGAAGGATAACTCTTTGACCTCAACTGTCGAACATGCCGGGCTAGAATAGCCATCGACTCCTCCTCGTAAGTCAAATCCATGTCCAACTGGACTGAGTTGAAATCTAACACATGGGACGGATCACCGTGATACTTCCGAAGCATAAACACATGGAACACCGGATGGACTGCTGATAAACTAGGTGGCAATGGGAGCCTAAGCCACCTCACCCACTCTCTCCAGAATCTCAAGGTGTACGATATACCTAGGGCTCAACTTGCCCTTCTTCCCAAACCTCATCACACCCTTCATGGGTGAAACCCGAAGCAATATCCTCTCTATGACCATGAATGCAACATCATGAACTCGACAGTCGGTATAACTCTTCTGCCTATACTGAGCTGTGCGAAACCGATCCTGAATAAGCTTGACCTTATCCAAGGCATCCTGTACCAAATTTGTACCCAACAACCGAGCCTTCCCCAGCTCGAACCATCCAACTAGCGATCGACACCGCCTCCCATATAATGCCTCATAAAGAGCCATCTGAATGCTCGATTGGCAGCTGTTGTTGTAGGCAAACTCCGCAAGTGGCAAAAACTGATCCCAAGAACCCCCCAAATCTATAACACAAGTGCAGAGCATATCCTCAAATATCTGAATAGTGCGCTCGGACTGTCTGTCCGTCTAAGGATAAAATGATGTGCTCAACTCAACCTGCGTGCCTAAATCACACTATGCTGCTCTCCAGAAGTGTGAGGTGAACTGCGTACCACGATCAGAAATTGTAGACATGGGCACACCGTGAAGATGGACGATCTCGCAGATGTAGATCTCAGCCAACCGCTATGCAGAATAGGTAACTGCCACAGGAATGAAATGCGCTGACTTGTCAGCCTGTCCACAATAACCCATACTACGTCGAACTTCCTTTGAGTCTATGGGAGTCCTATAACAAAATCCATAGTGATACTCTCCTACTTCCACATAGGAATCTCCAACTTCTGAAGCAAACCACCAGGTCTCTGATGCTTATACATTACTTGCTGACAATTTAGACACTAAGATACATATGCAACTATATCCTTCTTCATCATTCTCTACTAATAATGTTGCTGCAAGTCCTGATACATCTTGGCGGCACCCGAATGAATAGAATACCGAGAACTGTGGGCCTCCTCAAGAATTAACTCACGATGTCCGTCTACATTGGGCACACAAATACGACCCTGCATCCATCTCCAGCAGTAATCAGCTTGGCACCGCCGTGCCGCACTGTGTCCCTAAGGACAAGCAAAGGAGGGTCATCATACTGTCGTTCTCTAATGCGCTCATACAAGGAAGACCGAGTGACTGTGCAAGCTAGAACACGACTGGGCTCTGAAACATCTTACCTCACAAACTGATTGGCCAAGGCCGGAAAATCTGACTCAAGCGGTCTCTCACCGATCGGAATATACGCAAGACTGCCCATACCCATTGCCTTTCTACTTAAGGCATCGGCCACCATATTAGCCTTCCCTGGATGAAACAAGATGGTGATATCATAATCTTTCAACAGCTCCAACCACCTCCTCTGCCTCAAATTGAGATCCTTTTGTTTGAACAAAGATTGTAGACTCCGGTGATCCGTGAATACCTCACACGACATGTCGTAAAGATAGTGCCTCCAAATCTTCAGCGCATGAACAATGGCTGCCAGCTCTAAATTATGAACAGGGTAATTCTTCTCATGAGCCTTCAACTGCCGCGACACATATGCGATCACCCTGCCATCATGCATCAGTACTGCACCGAGCCCAACACGAGATGCATCACAATACACCGTGTAAGATCCTGAATCTATGGGCAACACCAACAATGGTGTTGTAGTCAAAGCAATCTTGAGCTTCTGAAAGCTCAACTCACACTTGCCTGACCATCTGAACGGGGCACCCTTCTGGGTCAATTTGGTTAATGGGGCTGCTATAGATGAAAACCTCTCCACGAACCGACGACAATAACCCGCCAAACCCAGGAAACTCCGGATCTCTATAACTGAAGTAGGTCTAGGCCAGTTTTGAACTACCTCAATTTTCTTAGGATCCACCTATATGCCATATGCCGATACGACGTGCCCCAAAAAAGGCGACTGAGTCTAACCAAAATTCGCACTTTGAAAACTTGGCATATAACTGGCTATCCCTAAGAGTCTGAAGTACAATCCGAAGATGCTGCTCGTGCTCCTCTCGACTGCATAGATCAAGATATTGTCAATAAATACAATCACGAAGGAATCCAAGTAGGGCTTGAACACCGGTTCATAAAATCCATAAATGTTGTTGGGGCATTAGTCAACCCAAATTACATCACTAGAAACTCATAATGACCATACCGAATCCGAAAAGCTGTCTTAGGGACATCGGATGCCCTAATCTTCAACTGATGGTAGCCATACGTCAAATCAATCTTCGAAAACACCTTGGCACCCTGAAGCTGATCAAATAAGTCATTAATCCTCGGCAATGGATACTTATTCTTGATGGTGACTTTGCTTAACTGCCGATAGTCTATGCACATCCTCATCGATCCATCTTTCTTCTTCACGAACAACACAGGCGTACCCTAGGGTGAGCCACTAGGTCTAGTGAAGCCCTTATCAAGTAAATTTTGCAACTGTTCCTTCAATTCTTTCAACTCTGGCGGGGCCATACGATATGACAAAATAGAAATGGGTTGAGTGCCCGGAGCCAAATTAATACAGAAGTCAATATCTCTGTCAGGTGGCATCCCCGACAGGTCTGTAGGAAACACCTCTGGAAACTCACGAACAACTGGTACTAAATCCATGGAAGGAACTTCCACACTAGAATCACAAACATAAGACAAATAAGCTAGACACCCCTTATCGACCATACGCCGAGCCTTCACATAAGATATAACCATGCTGGTAGAGTGAACAAGAGTCCCCTTCCACTCTAATCGAGGCAACCCTAGCAAGGCTAAGGTTGCCATTTTAGCGTGACAATCCAATATAGCATGATAAAGTGACAACCAATCCATACCCAGGATGACATCAAAATCTACCATATCGAGAAGTAGGAGATCTATGCTAGTCTCAAGATTCCCAATGGTAACCACAAACAAACGATAGACACGATCTACTACGATAGAATCTCCCACAGGTATTGACACATACACAGGAGCACTCAAAGAATCACGAGGCACAACCAGATATAAAGCAAAGTAGGATGACACGTAGGAATAAGTAGAGTCCGGATCAAATAGAACTAAAGCATCTCTATGGAAAATTGGGACAATACCTATGATAATAGCGTTAGATGACTCATCCTCAGGCCTCGCTGGAAAGGCATAAAATTGGGGCTGGAACCCACCACTCTGAATCGTGTCCATGGGAAGGCCTCTAACTCCTGGCCTCCACCTCTAACGGCATGACCTCCACATCTAATGGAATGACCTCCACCTCTAGCTGCCTGACCCCTACCTCTAGATGGCTGAGTGGGTAGTGAAGTAATCGGTGCCGGGACCATGGCACGAGAACCCTGTTGGTGTGAGCTACCCGGTGCCCAAGGGAAAAATCTAGCAATGTGTCTCGGATCACCACAAGTATAACATGACCTCGGCTGCTGTGACTGCTGACCCTGTCAACCTGAGTAATCACCCTAAAAACTCTGGAGAGGAGGTGCACTAAAAGGAGCTGATGGTGCACTGCAGGCTAGCTGATGGGGATGAGACATATGAGGGCCGCGACTACCTGAAGCACTGTGAGATCCCTGGAGCGCTGAGTGAAACGACCTGGGAGGATGGCCTCTACCAAAAGTACCCCTGCCTCCAGACGAGGCACCACTGAACCCACCGAAATGATGAGGCCTCTTATTAGAACCCTTCCCTCTCTCCTGTGTAAGAACCACCTCGATCCGCCTAGCAACATTAGTAGCTGTCTGAAAGGAAATCTCACCCCGGTCTCCTTGGCCATCTGTAGTTTGATAGGGTGAGTGAGTCCATCAATAAACCTCCCCACCCTCTCCCTCTCAGTAGGAAGAAAGATAAGAGAATGACGAGCTAGATCCACAAAACGGGTCTCGTACTGGGTGACAGTCATACTGCCCTGCTAGAGACGCTCAAACTGCCTACGGTAATCCCCTCTCAGTGTGATAGGGAGAAACATCTCTAGCAATATCTGTAAGAACTGCTCCAAAGTAAGTGTAGGTGACCCAGCTGGTATGGTCAACATGTAATATCTCCACCACCTCTTGGAGGAACCTGTCATCTGAAACACAGCAAAATCGACCCCATTAGTCTTAACTATACCCATATTCCGCAGCACCTCATGGAAGCGGTCAAGATAATCCTGTGGGTCCTCATAAGGTGCACCACTGAAGTGAACTGGAAGAGCTTAGTAAACTTGTCCAATCTTAATAAGCCCTCAGAAGACATGGCGGGACTATCACCGGCCTGGGCCGCAACAACTGGCTCAGCTACCCCAACTGGCGGGGCTGCTGGAGTCTGATACTGGGGAACTATCTGCTCCGGAGTGTGAGTAGTGGGAGTCTGTACTCCTCCCCCAGCCTGAGAGATGGGTGTTTCCACCGGAAATGTACCAGCCAGGGCCACACTCTCCATAAGGCCCACCAAACGGACTAGGGCGTCCTGAAGCACTAGGGTAGCGATGAACCCCTCCGGGACTTGAGCCGGTCCAACAGGTATAGTCTGAGCTAGAATCTCCTCATCGAAATCCACCTAAGGCTCCACTGCTGGTGCTGGTTCTCGAGCCCTAAGCTGGGCTCTGCCTTTGCCTCGGCCCCTGGCGCGACCTCGGCCTCGTCCTCTACCCCTAGTAGGAGCTGCCACTGGGAGCTCCGGCTGCTGTCCAGCTGAAGATGCAGTACGTGTTCTCGTCATCTGCGAGAGAACAAGAGGAGAAAAGTTCAATTATCAATAAGAGAATAAAATCGCACGACAGAGAAAAATAGAAGGGAAATTGTTCCTAAATTCCATAGCCTCCGGAAGATAAGTATAGACGTTTCCGTACCGCTCCTCCAGACTATACTAAGCTTGATCGTGACTCATGAGACCTAGGTAACCTAGTACTCTGATATCAACTTGTCACAACCAGGAATTCCCACCTTCGGGACCGTGATGGCGCCTAACATTTCACTTGCTAGGCAAGCCAATGTTAGAGTAGTTCTTGTACCAATTTTAAACACTTTGAACAATTTAACCAATCAGATAGAAATGAAGCTAAAACGAAGTACGAAATATCATAATAATCCAATATCTAAGTACAACCCAGATCTGGAGTCACAAGTACATGAGCTTCTAGAGGTTCTACATACAGAGTCTGAAATTAAACAAAACTGTCTCGAATGAGATGAACAGTAACTAAGGAAAGAGGAAGAGGACTTCAAGGTCTGCGGACGCCACCAGATCTACCTCGAGTCTCCAAATACTAATCCGAGCTTATGCACCTCACGTACAGTTGGGACCAGTACCAAAAGCTGCACAAGAGGTGCAGAGTGTAGTATGAGTTCAATCGACCCAATGTACTCCGTAAGTGTCGAGCCTAACCTCGATGAGGTAGTGACGAGGCTATGACAAGACACCCACATAATTAAACCTGTACAGATTAAAATATAAGCATAACATAATAATAAATAAGGATTTAACATGTACTATTGGGTGGGGATATGCAAAAAGGGGTACACAATACGGTAACTACAACAGGGAATGACAACCTGAAACAGTTAATAAACCTTCAGCCAATGAAACGGATAAACATAATGAATATAAACTGTACGACATTACCCTTCGTGCTTTTACCCTCAACCTCACCATGAAATAGTAATATTGGCATGGCATCACTCTTCGTGCTTTTACTCTCAATATCTCCATAAATTGATAAATACGGCACGACATCACCCTTCGTTCTTTTACTCTCTATTTCATCATGAAATGATAAATACGGCACGACATCACCCTTCGTGCTTTAACTCTCTTCCTCACTATGTATAAATCAACAAATGAAACAATAATCGACACGACATCACCCTTCGTGTATTTATACTCTCTCCATTACCATGAAGCAATAAATATATAACATTTGGGAGAAAGACTGATCAAGAATAAACCTTGCGTCAACAACGTTTCTACAATACCGAGCCTCAACTTCCAATAGTATTCCATTATCACAAATAATTCATAAATGCAGAAATAATGACCAATTAAGTGATAAACCAATCTAGACATGGATATCATAATCAAAGGAAGAAATAAATCATGAGAAACAAGTTTCAATCGCATGCTTTAACCCAACAATAACACATAAGTACTCGTCACCTCACATATACGTTGTACCCAACATTTAAACACTTAGCAAATAAGCAAACAAGTCCTAATCCCTCAAGTCAAGGTTAACCACGACACTTACCTCGCTCCAAAAATCAACTCAAAGCTCAACCATGGCTTAGCCTTTCGAACAAGCCTCCGAGCCAACCAAATCTAGCAAATTATCAACCAACGATTCAAACTAATCCTTAAGAACTACCCATAAATTAGAAAGGTTCAATTTAGGTCATTATTGAAAAAGTCAACTCCCGGGCACGCTTGGTCCAAACTCGAAATTCGGACAAAAACCTGATTACCCATTCACCCTCGAGCTCGGTTATTCAATATGTTTCAAAATCTGACCTCATTTTGAGGTCTAAATTTCAATTTTACAAAAATCCCTAATTCTACCCAAATCCCCGATTTCTACCATGAAAATCCCAGATTTGTGGTTGAAATCTTATAAAATGTAATGGGTAATTGAAAGAAAGTACGTTAGAATCACTTACCTACGAATTGGGGAAGAAGAGCTCTTGGAAAAATCGCCTTTAAGGTTTCTAGGTTTGAAAATTTGAAAGAATGAGAAAAATCCCGTCTAACTTAGCTTAAGTCCAGGCGCAGATATCGCAATTGCGACCTGGGGTTTGCAATTGCGAACCCCACAAATGCGAGAAATCCTTCGCAATTTTCCTACCATCACAAATGTGATGGTTTTGTTTGCAATTGCGAACTTGGGACTTCCGCAATTGCGACCCTTTGATCGCAATTGCGAACCATTCCCTCCCCAGTACTACTTCGCAAATGCGAACCAATTGTTCACAAATGCGAACCCATGGTTCCTAGCTACTCTTCGCAATTGTGAAGGAGTAGCTCGCAATTGCGAACCTGACAGGTTGACTGCCTTATCGCTAATACGAAGCCAAACCTCGCAATTGCGAGGTCTGAGGCCTGCACCAGAAATAGTAGAGCACCAGCTATTTTCCAAGTCCAATTTCACTCCGTAACCTATCCGATACTCACCCGAGCCCTCGGAGCTCCAAACCAAATATGCTCACAAGTCCAAAAACCTCATATGAACTCGCTCGCACAATCAAATTACCAAATAATACCTAGAACTACGAATCGAACACCAAATCAAATGAAATTTTTAATGAAACTTTAACAACCGGACGTCCGCATCATGTCAAACCAACTCCGTTTTTCACCAAATTTTGCAGACGAGTCATAAATATAAATGAACATATATTAAGCTCCGGAACCAATATTCGAGCCTTGTAGTAATAAAGTCAAACCTTGGTCAAATATTTAAATTCATTAAACCTTTAAAATTCAAATTTTCGACAAAATGCGATAACTCGAGCTAGGGACCTCCGAATTCGATTCTGGGTATATGCTCGAGTTCCAAATCACGATACGGACCTATAGGGTCAAAATACGAATCCGGGTCTGTTTGCTCAAAACGATAACCGAAGTCAACTCAAATGGATCTTTAAGGCACAATTTCAGATTTTATCAATTTGTTTGACATAAAAGCCTATCCGGAAAAGGACACTGACTGCGCACGTAAATTGAAAAAGGCTAAAATGAGATATTTTAGGTTTTAAAAATACATAATTAAGGTTTAAGACTCTAGATGACCTATCGGGTCATCACAGAAAAGTTATGTAACTTTTTCACATTATAACTTTTTCATGTGATGTAACTTTCCAAGTCGGGATTATAAAATTACTTAGTGATAATAATAATAATTAACAGAAGGTTTAATGTTAGAATTACAAAATATTATGTAAAGGAGTACTAATTAGTACTTGGTAATAATTAACAGAAGATTTAATGTTGTATATTCAGAACTCTACGACACAAAAATATGTATTTAGAAGGTTGCCTTAATAAGAAAATAATTCTAAAAAAAAATATTTGTAACGACCCAACCGGTCATTTTGAACATTTGCACTTCGCTCTGTAGTTTACGGGCATGAGTAGCTCCGTATGATGTATTATGACTTATGTGAATCGTCGGTTTTGATTTTCAGGTTATTCGGAATAGAATTGGAAGAATGGATTTCATTATCGAAGTTTTAAATTGGGAGAGTTGACCAAGTTTGATTTTTTGTGAATCTGAACCCGGAACGGACTTTTGATGGTTCCGTTAGCTCCGTTGGGTGATTTTGGACTTAGGAATGCGTCCGGATTGTGATTCGAAGGTCCGTAGTGGAATTTGGCTTGAAATGGCGAAAGTTGAAATTTTGGAAAGTTTGACCGGGAGTGGACCTTTTGATATCGGGGTCGGAATCTGATTCTAGAAATTGGAATAGGTCTGTAATGTGAAATGTGACGTGTGTGCAAAATTTAAGATCAATCGGACGTAATTCGATAGGTTTCGGCATCGGTTGTGGACGTTGAAGTTTCAAAGTTCATAGATTTCAATTTGAAGTCTGATTCGTCATTTCGATATGGTTATGCGTGATTTGAGGCCTCGTGTAGGTCCGTGGTATGTTATTGGACTTGTTAGTATATTCGGACGGAGTCCCGAGTGGCCCGGATGAGTTTTGGACGAGGTTCGGATCATTATCACTTCATGTGCAAAGCTTGATACTATTGGTTCTGGTATGATCGCACCTGCGGTTGGTTTACGTAGGTGCGATGGCTGCAAAAGCGACACAGCCATCGCAGATGCGAGAATAGTGCTGGGTGAGGGAGACCGCAGAAGCGGATATTTAGGCGCATATGCGATGCCGCAGGTGCGGCAGCTCGAGCGCAGGTGCAAAGTTGGAAGGTGTCAATAGAGGTCACATGTGCGATGGGATTTACGCACCTGCGATGGCGCAGATGAGGACAGGGAGTCGCAGAAGCAGAAATGGTGAGGACGCCGGGCAGCGCAGGTGCGAGGTGTTTCCGCAAAAGCGGTGGTCGCAGGTGCGACGAATTTTTCGCAAATGCAGATGTGCTGGGAAGAATGTTATATACAAGGGTTCGCGATTTTGGCTTCATTTTTACATTTTCAAGCTCGGATTTAGGCACTTTTTGGAGCAATGTTTACTATATGAATTCGCGTAAGTGTTCTCTACTCGGTTTTGGTTATATTCCATGAATCTATCTTCGATTTTAGCTTTTGGTTGATGAATTTTAAAGAGGAAATTGGGGTTTTGGCCTAAAGTTTCATAATATGAATTTTCGAGTTTTGAACATCGAATTGGAGTTGGATTTGAGTGAAACTAGTATGGTTGGACTCATAATTTAATGGGTTGTTGAATTTTGTAAATTTTGTCGGGTTCCGAGGTGCGGGCCGGGTTGGGAGTTTGGCCGATTTCGGGCTTTTGATTCAAGATTTGATCTTTTTTGATCGGGATTGTTTCCTTTAGCATTGTTTGATGTACTTGAGTTGTTTTTGGTTAGTTTCGATCCGTTCGGAGATCGAAACGTGCGGGATGGCATCTTTGGAGCACCGCTTGGCTTGTTCGGCATTGGTATTGGCTTGTTTGAGGTAAGTAACTCTTTTAGTCTTACTGTTGAGGGTATGAAACCCCGAAATACGTGTTATGGGATTGGTATTGAGGTGACGCACATGCTAGGTGACAGACGTGTGGGCGTGCACCATGTGAATTGGGACTCTGTTGTTTTTGTGGCACTGTATAGTGGTCCTACTTTGTTGATATCCGTATTTTCATCATGTGATAAAGTAGTTAAGCTGTCAATCATGCTAGATATCATGTTTAGGCATTTTTGTCGATATTGTTTGGACCCATAGTGTTCATTTCTTACTGTCATCTCACTGGTTTTATTGATATTTCATACTCAGTCATATTTATTCATTCATATCATATCTCAGCCTCAGTTATTTATCGATACATCATACCATTATTGTCGGGCTAGTTTCATGACATTGTGAGCCCGTGAGTGAGACTGGAGAGATGGATGACTGAGTGAGGTCGGGGGCCTGTTTGTGAGGATGTTGTCACTATAGCACGTGAGTTGTCCGTGCAACATATGAGTTGTCCGTTCGATGGGAGCTAGATTGAAAATGTACCTGCGTTTCGCTTGTAGCTGCCCCTTGTTCGTGATAGCTTTAGGTCTATGAAACTCTATTTATGTACTTTTCAAACACGACTATGTATTTAATTCATTTTAGCTTTGTAAACTCTATTCTTAGAAGCTCATGATTTGTACTACCAGTTCTTGGGGAATGTATTAGATTTAGATATTTCTTTACTTAATTGCTTTATTAATTGTTATTGGAATTGGTTAGTGATTAATTGGCTTACCTAGCGGGTTTGGCTAGGTGCCATCACTACTAGTCAAATTTTGGGTCGTGACAAGGTGGTATCAGAACTCTAGGTTCATAGGTTCTACAAGTCATGAGCAAGTATCTAGTAGAGTCTGGTGGATCGGTATGATTACGTACATAGCTACCTTTGAGAGTCTACAAGACATTTAGGATATACTTTCCATCTTGCTTTCCTTATCGTGCGACATTGATTCAGCTTGAAACGTAACCCTTTGAATTCCTTCCATGGATTCGTATGCGCATACGAGTGCTCGGTATCAGCTGTGCATCGCCATCTTGTGATTTTATGAACGGGGTACGAGATGTGATTTTTGTGTGCTGATGATGGGCCAGTCTGGAGGACTGGAGGCCATGTTTTAACTGTAGCTTGAGCACAGAGATTTTGATTATGTGAGCATGTGCTTTTGGGACTTATACGTTCGATAGTGTTCCTATGAGTGGAATTTGTGGCTCGATGAGCGGTAGAATGACTATGTGGTGAGTATGATATGACTGCGAGATGTGTTCAGATTGTTTGAATGTGACGAGAAGAGTTTACCTGAGATGTAGCAAGGACTATGGGGTGTCTTATTTTTATCTTGATTTGGCATATGGTCTCCAGTTATGGGTGTGTTGAGGGATCTCTCATGTTCTTTAGTTGTGGAGTGAAGTAGATTCTCATGTCTTTTCGATGAGTTCAGAATCAAGAAGATTAAGTGATTACATAGTAGTCGTGACTGTGGAAGGGTATAGAGAGATGCCAGTTTGAGACAAAGTAAGCGGGTTATCTCATGCGAGGTGTCCTGAGGTTGTGTGGTCCTTATGATGTTTTGTAGAGAGTTCTCTTTTACCAGTGAATGATATATATTGCAATTTGAGTTTGGATCGCTTGTGAGAGTTGGCTTGACTATTACAAGGGTGAATGCAAGATTTGCAGACGATTTGAGGTGTTATATGGTTTGTGTTACATGGGCTTGCTAAGGATTTAGTTGAATTTCAGCATGGAATTCTGGTAGCAATAGAGTATGGATATCGTGATGTTATTGACTGTTTTGTTCTATGGCTTCGAGCCAAGTGGGGGAGTCTGCTATCGGCGAGTGGATTGAACGGTTATGACTTGCAGAAGTTGAGATTGAGGATGACTCGAGTAAGGGAATTTTTGGATATGGGTTGTATTATATTCTATGGGTATATGAGAATCATAAAATAATTGAATGGTTATTCGCAAAGGATGTAGTGTTCACGGAGTAGGAATTTGCTCGGTTGCTTAGGAGTGTGGGTTACTCTTTATTTCCTTGGGTGTTGGTGTGCTAATAGGGCATATGTCGTTTGGTCCGTTTGGTCAGTTCATTTGAGATTTGAGTAGAGTGGATGACTCTCGAGAATGGTTCTAATGGATTCAAGATTTATATGTAGCGATTTGGAATTTTCAAGATTTATATATGGCTAGAAACTGAGAGTTGCATTGGATGGTGTCAGACTTGTGGCATTTTATATCAATGTGGATTGCGCATTTCAGTATCAAGAGGGTGAAGGTAATAGTTTTAGGTTCACATAAGGTCTCTTTAGAGTGGGTGTCTCTGTTGTGGTGCCTTAGGGTGCTTAAGAGGGGAGTCAACGGCTTATGGGCCTTAGGGCGTTATGGTTTTATACTAGGGTCTCTTGTATGGTGAATTTTGGTTAGGGATCGTGGTGTTCTAGCAAGGAGAAGTACCAATTTGAAGGCAATTTGGAAAGGACTTGGAGAAATAGGACAACGTGGTAGTAGGTTGGGTTAGCACAATAATGGGTATGATCGGTTCTCTGGGTACTTATGATGTGGCTAGTCTCTACAGGTGTTTCATGGCAATGCTCTTGGGTCTTGGCAACCTGCATGGTTGGGTTGAGTAAGAGAGATTCGATTCTGATAGCTTGGTTGTGTGCAAATGGGTTTCGAAGAGTTCTCAATAATTTTTACCACGGTTTGAAGAGTATATTTCCTACTGGCGTGAGGAATATGTTACGCGTTGGGATTTTCTCTAGGATGAGATCAAATGGAAGGTTCTTGGCTAATTGAGTATGTAGTTTCTTGCGACTCGGAGCAGACTATAAAGTTCTTATATTTTTCATATGATGGCATGGTATATGCAGTGTGTTGTGTGGGATTGAGATTTACGTGAGCGGGATCAGACTACTGTTTGGAAGCATGGACTGTTTCAGATGACTAGGTAAATGATATTACTATTTGGTATGGCTTGATGAGAGTATACATTTCAGAAGGGGCAATGTGTTTTGATTTATGGATACTTTACTAGTATTGCGTCACTCTTGTGGTCGATCGACTGCTGATATTCAAATTTTGCTATGTGGAACGGAAGAATTTTAGAAGTATTCCTCGTAGGATGATCGTGTATGAGAGATGAGTTAGACATTCTGGCGGTGGAGTTGGGATCAGATATGGGATTTGTGTGTTCTATGGATTTAGAGACTATGAGTTCTCCAGAGCAGGTTGTTTTCATGGTTGTGGACTATGAAGTCATGGCCGAAGCTAGCTAGATGATAGTAAGCGTTATGATTCGGTTATTGTGGGCATTCGGAGGGTTATTTATCCATGTGTGGGTACCCGAAATTGAGTTGGGGGTCCATTGGTAGGCCCAATTAGGATATGTATTCTACACCGAGCCGGATTGGTTGGCTCCATACTGCTATTGTTGAGTGATGTGTCATTCAGTTGTAGATGAGCTTATTCGTGTTCTGTTATGTTCGGTGAGTTACTCTTCTATGCTATGAGGGGTCATGATTCGTTGGTTGTATGCACCCATGGTACAGTTCTATTGGGGCCTTATAGCAGAATTCGTGCGATATGGGTATTTGGGTGATACATGAATGGTTGCGCATTGGTTATGTTCATTCGGGTTTGTATGGCATTGTGTCATTTGCTTCTCCATGGTTATGGTAATGCACTATGAGTACTTGATGTCGGATTACACGTAGTTATTGATTTTGAGCATGGTGGTTTAGGTATTTCATATGGAACAGTGTTTGGATGGTGTCGCGCATTGCGGCAGAGTTATGTTGAGATATGATCCTTTGTGTTAGATTCGTGTGTTATGGTTCTACGGTGTGTGATAGGTTCTTTGCATTGCGTTGGGGTGGTACCCGTCGAGCTTGCGGGATGGTTCTCTTGTTTGAGTCATTTTCGTGATTGAGTATATTTGAAATAATGCTTATTGGTGCACGGATTGCATGGGTTGCGGCTTTGGAGAGTATTGGTGTGACATGTCAGTAGAGTAGCTGGTATTTGATAAGATGAAGTCGTCGGATCTAGGATGGGTGCTATCAAATTTGATTGTGGTATATTTGGAAGGATAATATCGAAAGTCGACGTAGAAATTTGCTATGGTTCTTGTCGAAGGAGAGGGAGCTCCACGGCTGGAGGATCTGATGAATGGTTACGAGTTTCTGTGTGTTTCTTTCATCATCGGTAGTGTACGAAGGTTTTAGAATGGAGTCTTGTTTGATATGAGGTTTATTACCGGCATTGGGTTGTTTTGAGTAGCTACTGTGATTAGAAATCATTGCTTCGAGCATTTGAGCTATGTGATATTTGAGTGTTGAGTATTTGAGTTATGGTTATGGCTTTTGGTACAGCTAGTTCAGATTTATACAGTGTGTAGGTTGCGGGATTAAGATCTTATAAGAAATTTCAAATGTTGGAAATTGGATTCGAAGGCTTGTGGGCTAGGTTGCATTGAGAAATTTTGGTTATGTTGTGTTATCGGACCTGTATGGGATAGGGTGATGTGGGATCACCCCCAGGTATGTGCATGATAAGGTTATACGACGGTTTGATGGCTTTGCGAACAACTCTGGATATGTTCGAGGATAAACGTATGTTTAAATGGGGGAGGATGCAACGACCCGACCGGTCATTTTGAGTATTTGCACTTTGCTCGGTAGTTTACGGGCATGAGTAGCTCCGTATGATGCATTATAACTTATGTGAATTATCGGTTTTGGATTTTCAGGTTATTCGGAATCGAATTGGAAGAATGGATTTCATTGTCGAAGCTTTAAATTGAGAGAGTTGACCAAGTTTGACTTTTTGTGAATTTGAACCCGGAACGGAGTTTTGATGGTTCCGTTAGCTCCGTTGGGTGACTTTGGACTTAGGAGCGCGTCTGGATTGTGATTCGGAGGTCCGTAGTGGAATTTGGCTTGAAATGGCGAAAGTTAAAATTTTGAAAAGTTTGACCGGGAGTGGACTTTTTGATATCAGGGTCGGAATGCGATTCTGAAAATTGGAATAGGTCCGTAATGTGAAATGTGACGAGTGTGCAAAATTTGAGGTCAATCAGACGTAATTCGATAGGTTTCAGCATCGATTGTGGAAGTTGAAGTTTCAAAGTTCATAGATTTTGATTTGAGGTGTGATTCATCATTTCGATATGGTTATGCGTGATTTGAGGCCTCGAGTAGGTCCGTATTATGTTATTGGACTTGTTAGTATATTCGGACGGAGTCCCGAGTGGCCCGGATGAGTTTTGGACGAGGTTCAGATCATTTTCACTTCATGTGCAAAGCTGGAGGCTGCTGGTTCTGGTATGATCGCACATGCGGTTGGTTTG
>AWOL01S0019142.1:286159-304407 GCA_000715115.1 Nicotiana otophora | reverse complement strand
ACACACACATATATATATATATATATATATATATATATATATATATATATATATCCCGCTTTGTCACGCCTCATGTTCAAATATCAATAGTAACAATGGCACGGAAGAAACCTCGTGCAACCCCATAACAACAACCACACAGCAGAAACCTCGTGCATCACAATAACAACAACAGCACGGCAGAAACCTTGTGCATCACCACAGTAAGTACAACAACAACAATGACAATAATACAAGGATACGACAAATACGTCAACTCAAAAATTCCAGAACTTCAGGAAACGAAGGAACTAGTTCACAAGGAGTAGCAACAATAGAGAATGCTAGTCATAATAAGAACAGCTCAACAAGGGAGAAAATAATATATAACAACGGTCCCATAAAGTATCGTTCAACAGTGAGGGAGATATCACGAGTCAATAATTCCAATAAGGATAAGTCAACTAAGATATAGGATATCTAAACTTCTTTTAAGGCTGGGAAAGCACGAAAGAGACACAACAACTTTAATTAAGGATAAACAGAATAAAGAAAACCATAGCCTCAATTAAGGATGAACAATTACAGAAGAGATGATTATAACTTCAGATAAAGATAAGCAGTTAGGGAAAAGACAACACGGCAATAGAAGAGATACCATTTCAACTAAGGTGCATATGAATCAAATGAACACAAAAGTAGATCATGAAGCAATTAATTCCAATTACAGCAGGTAGAAGTGAAACTGGATATTAAGAAACATAATCATAACGAGAATAACTGCATATTCAGTGAATACAAGGAACTAAGAATCCCAAAGGGCAATTTTTCACAAATAAATCCGGGTACGTACTCGTCACCTCGCGTACACAGATTACAATTAGCATAGAAGACTCAAATCCTAAGGGGTAGTTCCTCCATACGAAGTTAGACAAGATACTTACCTCAAAGAAGACAGACTGATACTCAAAAATAAACTTCTTGGGTGAAATGACCTCCGGACGGCTCAATTCTAATCAAAATAACTTCAAAGCACAAATAAAACTCATAAGAGACTATTCCGGATCATAAAGCCTCAATCTTTATCAAAATCTAAAAATCGGTCCAAAAGTCGACTCCAGGGCACGCACCTCGAAACCTGACAAATTTCACAAAACCCGAACACCCATTCCGATATGAATCCAACTATACAAAAATTATCAAATTCCGATACCATTTTTTATTTTAAAAATTCTCTTCAACAACCACCATTTTTCTTCAACTCAAAACACAAACAAAATGATAAAAATAAAGATAAAATCATGGAATATATTAAATTCTAGGTGAAGAACACTTATCCAATCGATTTGCTTGAAAAACTCACCAAGAATCGCTCAAAACCAAGCTCTAGAACTCCAAAAATAGTGAAAATGGTAAAACCTTAGAATAGAGTACTATTTATTCTGCCCAGTTGTTTGTGCATTGCGAACGCGGAAGAGCAATCGGGTTCGCGAAGAAGAAAAATTAAAGTTGCCCAGTTGTGTTTCGCGAACGCGACAACACATTCGCGAACGCGGAGAGGAAAAGTTTGATGGCCCAACGACTGCTCTTCGCGAACGCATGGAGTAGTACGCGAACGCGAAGGGTGGAATGGCATAGCTACGCGAACGCGAAGAAGGAGGTGTAAGAACTTCGCGAACGCGAAGAGAAAATATTTCGCCCTCCAAAATAATATACGCGAAGGCAAGGGCGCAAACACGATGTAGGAAACCAGATGACGGATTCAGCAGTTCAAAATAGGAGGAAAATGACTCGTAGCCCATCCGAAACACACTCGAGGCCCCCGGGATCCCGTCTAAACACACAAACAAGTTCTATAACCTAACACGGACTCGCTCGAGGTCTCAAATTACATAACACAATGGCGAAACTACAAATTGAACCAAGAATCGAATTTAAGAACTTTCAAATCTTACAACTTCTAAAACTCGCGCCGAAACCTATCAAACCAACCCGAAATGACGTCAAATTTTGCAGGCAAGTCCCAAATAACATAGCAGAGTTGTTCCAACTCTCGAAATCATATTCTGACCCCGATATTAAAAAGTTCACTTCCGGTCCAAATCTCCAAAAATTCTACTTTTGCCATTTCTAGTTTAAATGAGCTACAGGCTTCAGATTCACAGTTCGGACACGCTCCTAAGTCCAAAATCACCCAGCGAAGCTAACGGAACCGACAGAACTCCATTCCGGAGTCGTCTTCACACAATTCCAACTACGGTCAAAATCCTAAGACTTAAGTTTCCGTTTTAGGGACCAAGTGTCCCAAATCACTTCGAATCATCCGGTAATTGAATTCAACCACGCACGCAAGTCAATACACATAATACGAAGTTGCTCAGGGCGTAATGCCGCCAAAAGGGACTTAATTTCTCAAAACGACCGGCCGGGTCGTTACATCCTTCCCCTCTTAAACAAATGTTCGTCCTCGAACGTGCCAAAAATCACCTCGACGTCTTCAAATCACTGAATGCACATATCCAGCATACACCCACAGGTGACCCCGTGTCACCTCAATCCACATAAGCCTGACGACACCATCCCAACTGTAATTTATCCTTTCTATCAACACCAATAAGCCTTAGAGTCAAAATTCTCACATTTCATTTATCTTCAAAAGACCCGATTCTAAATCCATAACCGGTATCAGTCTCAACCAGCTGTAACAACTCATGCATACACCCACAAGGTACGACCACACAACATGACACACCACACATAGGCCCATAATAACATTTCTGATCACAATAGTTGCCCGTAATCAAAACCAGCACCGGCAATTTGCCTCATATCCGTTAGAACCCTATTTAAAACCTCTACAACACTGACAATGATGAAAAAAACACGAAGACCTCATAACCATGCACCTGAATCAACAAGTCACAACTAACACCACCGGGCACACACCCTGCAAGCTAAAACTCAAGAAGCACAGAATGAAAATGACTAAATATATAAAGAGAAACACATAAGAGAAATATCAAACAAGCCCGACAGGCACAACTCTCTAACGGTACCATACTATAAATCAATTTAAAAGGAAAAATCAAAATACATGAACAAATCATAAGGATCTCATCCTGATATAACTTTCCACCGCGGCACGGGGCCCAGCTCAAATATATCAAATCACATGGAATCGCTAGGGTGTCACCCTCAACTCTGAATCACAAGTCGAATACACATCATACCAATGGAAATCTTCCACTAACTCAATTCTGCCAATAAAATCACAACACTTACTAAACTCTTACCCCGGTAGAGTATCAAATCACAAATCGTAACCAATTTACTCAGGAATCACATCAAACCTGTCATAATAGACAACATGAATTCACTTCTAGTCTCGTAACTTTCAATAATGAATAGAAACAAATCATAGACACAGCTATCACTCATAGAATCTCCTAACAAGAGAAAACGCATAAACATAATACTAAGTCATGAACTCACCCATAGGTGGGACCACAAATAGGGGAACTCACCCTGATAAGCAGAACCGAATCAAAATACGAATGGTGCCCTTCTGTAACAAATCAAAAGCATACCTGTATGACATCATCCGGCGCAGTGGACTCAAGCCTACTATATGAAACACATCAACGGGTCGGGCTTTCCCCTCTTGGGCGCCCTCTACTCGCCTCAATACTCCAATATGACATACCTGTCTGGAGTCTAGGACAATCTCTCACCCTGTGGCTAGTATCTCCACACTCGAAGTAAACTCTATGCTAGCATGGTTGTGGGAACTGTGTGGTACGGGTACTCCGAGACCCATGAGCACCTGAAACACTATACGAAGCCTGAAGTGCAACTGAACTGGTTGACCCACAAAACCTCTACCATGTCATAACCTGCCTCCAAAATAAAGACCAGTAGATCTCTCTGGTCTACGAGGCCTCCTCGACTCCATGTCCTCTCTCTCCCGATCTCGCTTGTACTCTCTCTCATGGCCCTGCCTGTCCTCTTTCTCCTGATCCCACATGCCCTCTACACGACGAGCGATCCTACCACCTGCTGAAATAAAACATCTGACTCTAACTCCTGAGCCATGCTGAACCAAATATGATGCCTGAGTCCCTCAATGAATCTACGGACATGCTTTCTAACTGTAGAGACCAAAGCAGGTGCATGTCTGGCCAAATCACTGAATCTAACGACATACTCTGATACTGACATAGTGCCCTGGCACAGCCGCTCAAACTCCACGCGCCATGCATCTCGAAGGGACTGAGGTACAAACTCTCTCAAGAACATCTCTGAAAAATGAACCCGCGTAAATGGAACTACATCGGCAGGGCTTCCCAACTCATATGCCTGCCACCACTGATAAGTTGCTCCCTTAAGATAGAATATAGTAAAAGCAACCCCACTCATCTCAACAATACCCATACTGCAGAGACTGCAATGGCACTCCTCCATAAAACCCCGTGCACTCTCTGAAGCCAAACCACTTAATGTAGGATAGTTATATTTCTTGAACCTTGCAAGTCTAAGATGCTCTTCCTCAGATGCTGCTGCCCTGACCACGGGCTGAACTGGAACCACAGGCTATGTCGCCATGATACTTGGAACCCGACCAACATGAACTTGCTGCTCTAGGGTGTGGGCGGTGAGAGTCTGTGTTCCTCTCCCGGTCTGTAAAGTAGCTGGTGCAACCGAAATCAACCCAGCCTGGGCCAATGTACCAAATATGCTCAGGATCTGTGCTAAGGTCTCCTGAAGTCTGGAGGTAACGCAGGCACCTCCGGTACCTGCCTCCCAACTGGAACTACTGGCGGCTCCTCAACTGCTGCTCTGGTAGGTACTCTAGCTACGACACGTGCTCCTCATCGGCCTCTGCCTCTACCCCTAACGACATCTGCTCTGGGGATAACATTATCAACAACTGCAGCTCGTGTCCTCACCATCTGTGAGAGAATGGAATGATAAAAGTTCAAACTTCGAGATCAATGAACTCGCACGATAGGAATAAAGGAAGTGAAACCTTCCTAATATAATAGTTCTGTATCCTCTCGAAGATAAGTACAGACATCTTCGTATCGATCCGCAAGACTCTACTAAACTCGCTTATGACTCATGGCACCTATGAACCTAGAGCTCTGATACCAACTTGTCACGACCCAATTTCCCCTCTGTTTGGGTATCGTGATGGCACCTAGTCTTAGGGACTAGGTAAGATTAATTAATTAATTGAAACAACAACATTATTTAAATAACATCTAACAATTTGAAATAGAAATCCCTTAACATTTATAATTCCCAAAACCGGTAGTAGAAGTCATAAACTCTACAGAGTGTTTGCTAGAAAACTTCTAAATACAACTATCCAGAAATGAGAATAAAATAGTGCAAAACGAAAACTTGAAGGTGACTTCGAAGCCTGCGAACGCAGCAGCAGGTTTACCTTGAGTCTCCACAGCAACGACCCGCACAGCTACTAACGAACAAATACCTGGATCTGCACAAATATGTGCAGATGTGTAGAATGAACAAACCACAGCGGTGCCCAGTAAGTATCAAGACTAACCTCGGTGAAGCAGTGACGAGGAACATTCAAGACACCCACTGGTCTAATAAACTGAACAAGTATAAGTATATGAACAGTAACAATATGATATCTAGATAAACCCTATGCAATATGGCTCACAATACAGTAATGGCAATAAGAAAAGAAACAACAAATATCAGCGGAATCACAAATACAACAAGGACAAGTTATAACACAGCAACTACAACCGCTGTTACATCAGGTTTTAGTCATCAAACTCCACGAGGTACCGAACCTTGGACAAATCACAACTCACGGGTCTCAATACCTAAACCCTAACACTTGGCATCATGTGCCTTCAAAACACTCCATAACCGCACTGACGACTCATGTGCCAATAGAGCCATTCTCACAAAGAAGGCAAGTAAACAAGGGTGAGCATATATGCTCAACAATATCAAGAATACCTTTTATCCGATAAGAGTGCTTAACTACATGTATTCTTGTGCAAGAGTCCTAACATAGTCCATACCAACAAATAAGCATAAGGAAAAAGAACGGACAACACCTATAATATTTTCTCATAGCTTTTCACAAGATAAAGCTCACACAGGTAAGTGTACCACTACACAATATCAACAACAAGAATGCCCTCAGGCTATCACAAATCAATCCCTGACACAGCCCACCTTGTTTCGCTACGTGTGCAATAGTAAAATAAATGCTCGCCTTGTCTCGCCACACGTGCATAATAATATTCTCACCTTGTCTCACCACATGCGCAACCTACACATATATATATATCCCGCTTTGTCACGCCGCATGTGCAAATATCAATAGTAATAATGGCACGGCAAAAACCTCGTACAACCCCATAACAACAACCGCACGGCAGAAACCTCGTGCATCACAATAACAACAACCGCACGGCAAAAACCTCGTGCATCACAATAACAACAACCGCACGGCAGAAACCTAGTGCATCACCACAGTAAGTACAACAACAACAATAACAATAATATAAGGATACGACAAATACGTCAACTTAGAAATTCCAGAACTCCAGGAAACGAAGGAATTAATTCACAAGGAGTAGCAACAATAGAGAATGCTAGTCATACTAAGAACATCTCAACAAGGGAGAAAATAATGTATAACAACGGTCCCACAAAGTACTGTTCAACAGTAAGGGAGATATCACGAGTCAATAATTCCAATAAAGATAAGTCAACTAAGATATAGGATATCTGAACTTCTTTTAAGGCTGGGCAAG
Organism: Nicotiana otophora; assembly: GCA_000715115.1. Classification (NCBI taxonomy): domain Eukaryota; kingdom Viridiplantae; phylum Streptophyta; class Magnoliopsida; order Solanales; family Solanaceae; genus Nicotiana; species Nicotiana otophora. Next base: position 297,625 of record AWOL01S0019142.1, on the reverse strand, counting down.
CACGAAAAAGACACAACAACTTCAATTAAGGATAAACAGAATAAAGAAAATCATAGCCTCAATTAAGGATGAACAATTACAGAAGAGATAATTATAACTTCAAATAAAGATAAGCATTTAGGGTAAAGACAACACGACAATAGAAGAGATACCATTTCAGCTAAGGCACATATGAATCAAATGAACACAAAAGTGGATCATGAAGCAATTAATTTCAATTACAGCAGGTAGAAGTGAAACTGGAAATTAAGAAACATAATCATAACGAGAACAACTTCATATTCAGTAAATAGAAGGACCTAAGAATCCTTAAAGACCAATTTTCCACAAATAAGTCCGGGCACGTACTCGTCACCTCGCGTACACGGACTACAATTAGCATAGAAGACTCAAATCCTTAGGGGTAGTTCCCCCACACGAAGTTAGGCAAGATACTTACCTCAAAGAAGACAGACCGATACTCAAAAATGAACTTCTCGGGTTAAATGACCTCCGGACGGCTCAAATCTAATAAAAATAACTTCAAAGCACAAATAAAACTCATAAGAGACTATTCTGGATCATAAAGCCTCAATCTTTATCAAAATCTAAAAATCGGTCCAAAAGTCGACCCTCGGGCCCGAACCTCGGAACCCGACAAATTTCACAAAACCCGAACACCCATTCCGATATGAGTCCAACCATACAAAAATTATCAAATTTCAATACCATTTCGTCCCTCAAATCATGATTTTTCATTTTGAAAAGTTTCTTCAAAAACCACCATTTGCTTCAACTCAAAACACAAATTAAATGATACAAATAAAGATAACACCATGGAATATATTAAATTCTAGGTGAAGAACACTTACCCAATTGATTTTCTTGAAAAACCCACCAAGAATCACTCAAAACCGAGCTCTAGAACTCCAAAAATGGTGAAAATGGCAAACCCTCGGAATAAAGTACTATTTATTCTGCCCAGGTGTTTGTGCATCGCGAAGGCGGAAGAGCGATCGCATTCGCGAAGAAGAAAAATTAAAGCTGCCCAGTTGTATTTCGCAAACGCGACAACACGTTAGCGAACGCGGACAGGAAAAGTCTGATGGCCCAACGACTGCTCTTCGTGAACGCGTGGAGTAGTACGCGAACGCGAAGGGTGGAATGGCATAGCTACGTGAATACGTAAGCGACACGCGAACGCGAATAAGGAGGTGGCAGAACTTCGCGAACGCGAGAGTGTGACTGCGAACGCGAAGAAAAAATATTTCGCCCTCCAAAATAACACTATGCGAAGGTTAAGGCAAGGGCGCGAACGCGATGAAGGAAACCAGATGACAGATTCAGCAGTTCAAAATAGCAGGAAAATGACCCGTAGCCCACCTGGAACACACTCGAGGCCCCCGGGACCCCGTCTAAACACATAAACAAGTTCTATAACCTAACACGGACTTACTCGAGGTCTCAAATCACATCAAACAATGGCGAAACTACGAATCGAACCATGAATCAAATTTAAGAACTTTCAAATATTTCAACTTCTAAAACTCGCGTCGAACCCTATCAAACCAACCCGAAATGACGTCAAATTTTACAGGCAAGTCCCAAATAATATAACGGAGTTGTTCCAACTCTCAGAATCGCATTCCGACCCCGATATCAAAAAGTCCACTTCTGGTCCAAATCTCCAAAAATTCTACTTTTGCCATTTCAAGTCTAAATCAGCCACATACCTTAGATTCACAGTCCGGACACGCTCCTTAGTCCAAAATCACCCAACAGAGCTAACGGAACCGACAAAACTACATTCTGGAGTCGTCTTCATACAGTTCCGACTATGGTCAAAATCCTAAAGACTTAAGCTTTCATTTTAGGGACCAAGTGTCCCAAATCACTCCGAATCATCCGGTAACTAAATTCAACCACGCACGCAAGTCAATACACATAATACGAAGCTGCTCAGGGCCTTATGTCGCCAAACAGGACTTAATTTCTCAAAACGACCGATCGGATCGTTACAAAATTTAAATAATTCTTAACGGGTTAACGGTTTATCTGATAAGAAAATCGAGTAATCCGCCCCCAAACTGTTAAGTCGTTAATTATAAAATCTCAATCCGTTCACTATCCATTACCCTGATAACCCGATACCAATAAGCTAATAAGCCATCGGTTCGATTTGGTTAACGGTTACGGTTCGGTTTTGAATACCCCTAGTTCCAATCGGATATTTGGTTTCTTTATTTTTTGAAAACTATCTGTTTCTTTTTCTTGATAATATTTGGTTTAATATCGTGGAGAAAAATAAGAATATACCGGTAGTGAATAATGCGTTTGATAGATGAAAATAAAACCCTTTGATTAGGGTCTAGCATAAAGCCATAAAAGCTTATGCAATGCTCTATACAATCAATAAAACATCATACCATAGATCAAGCATATATGAATATTCATAGATTTTAATGTCTGATTTAAAGTCTTAGAGCATTTTTAAACCATAGATCATATTCCTAAATCAGACAATTTAGTGCGAAACCTTAGCGAAATCAGACATAGAGATTTTGACCGATCATATTCCTCTTGCACTAAACCACATATCATAATCCTCATGCACTAAATTGGCTGATTTAAGGTCTTAGAGATTTTGACTCTCGGATTCAAAATACTCGTGTAAGGCACGGACATAGAGACTAGTTATTATAAAAGCACGAATGTTCTACGCTAAATGTTGAATGATAAAAATATCCCTGAAATATTGATCGACTTTTATACCCTCTAAAAATTAAAATATATTTTGAAAAAGATAATTGGCTTTCGGATAAAACTGTCACACCAAAATACTTATTCTAATGCGAATTCACATGGAATTCTTATACGAATTAAGTGTCCAACTCATTATTGAAGTTCTAAAGCTATACCAATCCCACATATATAAGAGTACCTTTTTACCAATATAAAAAGGGTTATAGCATGCCTATTTGCCGCATATCTTTTCAGATTACGTAAAGCCGATAGGTACATAGTAAACTTCATATTTAATTGCATACCTATTACTATGCTATAAGCATGTCCAAAGCTTCTTCTCTTTAAGGTGCATCCCAATAACGTATTTTTATTTGCCAACTAAAGATAATTTTCCTAACATTTGTTTGATTTTCCTTTTTCTTTATTCTTGTATTTCTTAATGCTAAAAATTTTCAGTTATGTTTGTTTTGGCTTTACTTTTTAGTATTTTTAATGATATACTTGATTAGTAATTATTATGGTAAATAAAATAACTCAGTATACATATTTCTTGTAGTTAGCTACATGGTTGCACTGTAGAGGTAGAAGAAGTGGTTCATGAAAATTTGTTATGTCACCTTATATCTTGCACAGAGGTGAAGCCAAGATTTGAAGCTAATAGGTTCGGGATTTTAGTCTTGTTTAGTTATTGGGTTCTAAATTAATAATTTATACATTTTAATTAATTTTTTCAGACAAATATAGAGTTTGGATCAAAGTTACTGGGTTCGGCCGAATCCGTAACCACCATGCTACCTCCGCCCCTGATCTTGCATACATAAAAGTTGATTTTTATATCTTTCATCAATTATGATTAATAATAATAGTTTCCTACATCATGGTGCATATTAGGGCTTAACCTAATAATTGAGACTTTATATCAACTAAGATTTTTTTTTTTCTACTAGATTTTAGTAAATCACCGCCACGACAAATGTTATTTGACAATGCTAGATAGCCTGCTTTTGTTTGGACAATGCTACGTGAACATTGATTTTGATAATTGCGATGAGTTTGTTTAATATGAAGCACAAAGCAACTTGCAAATAGAAAGCTTGAAGATCGAGAGCTATATCAATTTTTGGTTATTCGATCAATATATTCCGTTAGATAAAACTGTAATACTTTTCTAATACGTGTTTGAACTAAAGCCAGAATTACCCAAAATAAAATCTAACTAACTAAATTAAATTGATCAATTGTGTCGGTTTAAGCGACATGCAATCATTTTATGAATAATGTATTATCGCTATTTTTCAACATCTTAAATAGTGTTAATGTCAATTGCTTCATAATTGTTTTGAAAGTAATTTTTGTGATTAAGGTGACATACTCGTGCAACGCACCTATATAGAAACTAGTTATTATAAAAGTGGGAAGCCCTAAACTTAAAAGTTGAATTACTAAAATTCTTATGAACTAATTAAATATCTCAATAAAAAAAAGTATCCCGTTTATTTGAACGGTTGTAATCTTTCACATTAATTACTTATATTCACAATAGCTTTAAACTAACTGTTCCTATTTTAATTTGTTTTCCAACCGTTGCTAATTTCTTTTTACAAGCATTCGACTTTTCCTTTCACAAATCACATAGATGTATTTCAAACGAGAAGAAGAAGGGTAGTTCCAATGTTCGAGTGGTTGAAATTTTTATCAAGAAAACAGAGGATAGTAGAAGTTTTCATTGTGAAAAAGTTGACGTCATTGTGATTTGTGGAACAAAAGGTAAGAACGGAAATATAGAAATATTCTTGCCTTCTTGGGATAGAAAGAATTCCTAACAATTAGTAAGAAGCTACAATTGCACTTCTTTTTTGTCCAATTCTGATACTATTCTTACAATATTAACGTATCATTCATTCTTCAATTATAAACAAGGAGAAGTTTTGTTCTATAATTGGTGAAGCAAAAAAGAATTATAAAAATAAAGGAGAATTTGTTCCATAATAAAAATTTCTCTATTGTTTTTGGCTTCCATGCTTGCCTTTTATTTTATGTAGACAAGAAACAATATATTGAGCCTAAGTCGTTATCATTAAATTCAAGCACTAACCATGATGCGTATAGGTAAAAGAATATAATTGGCACCTGCGCATAGATTTTTAAATCTCTAAATTCAAACACCAAGAATATGTTCTATTAACAAACATTTTCTTAAAATTAATTGAAAAGTAGATAATTTCAATTATTATTTCTTTCTTTGTATTTAAAATCAGAATTTTTGTAATAACATTTAGCCGTATGAAAGCAAGTGCGGCTAGTTTTAATGTAATGCTTCAAAAGAAGCCTTCTTATTTCTTTTTAAACAATAAAAAGAGTCGTGTCATTCACAATAAATATTTACTACTTATATTAATTGTATTTAAAGTTTTTTTTCATATTCAAGTTCCATGGATATTAAATAGCCTATAAAATTGTGTTTAAATGGTAAAAGTTAAAGAATGAATTAATACTTTAACGTCAAAAGAAAAGAAAGAAGATATCTTCAAAACATAATCTCAAAATAAGGTATTTAACATTAATTACCGAATACGATATTTCAAATATATAATTTTTTTAATTAATATTTATTTACCCGAAAAATCAGATAACGTTAAATTTATGTATGGTTCTAAGGATACGTGGTACCCTTTGATACAAGATAGCAATACGAGTATTCTTGACTACGAGAATTAAAATAATGAACAGAAAGAATGAGTAAGATGAAGTAAAACAATCACAAGGAGAAATCTTTGTATATCAGAAAAGATCTTTTGTTCCCTGTCTATTTAGTGTATTTATAGCTTACAAGGATCTCCTCTTTTATAGTAGAGGGTCATTACTTTATTTATAATAAAAAATAATAAAATAAAGCATATAGTGGAGGACCCATGATGATTTGTCTCATCCTCGATTCCCGCCAAAATTCTCTCTCTTGGTGCGGTTGAAACGACTCTTGTCTGTGAGCTCGATACTGGTTCGAACTCGTTACTGGTCGAGCCCTTCGGTCTTGACTTGAGTTCGACCTTCGGGATGGTCGTCGCACATTTCCGACCTTGAAGCAATGCCCTGCGGATTGATTTCGTCACGGGCTCGATAAGATTATCGAGCCGACTCCTCGAGCAGCCTTCGGACACGAGGCTCATTTGTACTGTCTTCGGAGCTCACTCCCAAAATTTTACTCCGATTTCTTACCACTTGAACTCGATCGAACGTAGCAAGGCTGAAATCTATTTAGACCATATGTAGATAGTCCCCTCGTTTCTTACGAAGAATGCGGTGAGAATCGATATGATTTTCGACAGTTTGATCGGGTTATAAGCTGACGTTTTAACAGGGATCGATAATGACATATGTGATAGTTGTCCCATCGATTTAGTTTTCAAGGTATTTAATGCTTGTCAGATGGCGGTCGGCCACTTCTGATATTGGACCGTCATGATGCGAGCCTATAAAAAACCCTTCCATTTAACATTTACCACTTTTACGCATTCACTCTTCTAAATTCTCTTATCCTTTCTCTCTATTTAGTCGCTTGCAGAGCCACCTACACCAGAGTTTTGGTGTCGTCAATTTTTCACTTTCCTTTGCCTTTCTTCCTCTCATATCAATGGCCAAAACTTCGAAAACTGTACCTCAGAAGGAGAAAGCTTCTTCTTCACGGCCGTTCGGCGACAAGGCGCCGGTGGAGCCGTTCACCTATGACTATGTTCTCGGCCCGTGTACTCTAAAAATCGATTTTAAGGTTGAGAATACTTCATCTGTTCCAGGTCAATGCGAGCACGTGTCGATGTATATGTGCTCTATAACGGAGGGTCATCTCGAGCCCGTTAGGAAAGACTGCAACTGGGGTTCCGAGGTTGTGTTGCCAATTCCATCCCCCGAAGAGAGCGTCATCACCCATGTGGAGGGGTTTTTAAGTGCTTACACTTATCCCTTCACATTGGGTCTCGTCGACCCGGTGATCATTGATTTTTGCAAAAGCTATCAGGTCACCCTCGGTCAAATTTGTCCCTCTCTATGGCGTATAGTAATCCTACTTCGCTTCTTTTCCATCAAAGCCAGGGGGCTGGATTTTTCCCTGAATCACCTCATACGATTGTATCGGCCTCAAATATTTTGAGGACTAATCAGGCTACATCATCGGGTATCGAAGACTTTGATGTCGAGCATCGACGAAGATAAGGATCGATGTTGGATGGGCCGTTATATTCGGGTGAGGACCCGTGACCTTATTTCAGAAGAGAAGATGTCGTTCCCCGAGGAATGGAATTTCGACCGTAAGTGGTTCTCATAAGACGTTGCTTTTCGTATCTTTTCTCGATTTTTTCTGATGTCTTTCTCTGATATACAGCTGCCCCTTGGATGTCACAAGCGGTGCCCGACCTCGAGGATTGGGTTCAGAAGTTAGCCTCAACTTTCTCTTATGCCGAACGCGCTTGGCGTGATTTGGCAAAAGGTAGATGGGAGGCCAAGAATCATGGTAAGGTTTTACTTCTTGTTTCCTTCGAAGTGTTCTTTGTGCTCCATTCGTTACCGATTTCCTTTCATGCAGGTGTAACCAAGGATACCGCTTTGAAGCCTTCGAGCAGTGAAGAAGGAACCAAGTCCCCGGTCCCGAAACCGGGAAAGATAAGAAGCGAAAAGCTGCCTCTCGGTCAGATGACCTCAAGCCCAAAACTCGAAGGGTGAGGAGGAAGGCAATTGCTCTTTCGATTGACTCGGTCCGACGACTAAGAGAAGAAGAAGAAGAAGAAGAAGAAAACGGTGCCTCGGCTTTGGTGAACGGATTTGCGAAAGCTATCGAGGTCACCAGAGCTCCTGAGCCGATAGCGGCTGTACCGGTCGGGGTCGGTCCTGGAATCCCAAGTCTTGATCGGAGCGCCCCGAGTGATTCGCTTGGGGCTATGATAGTGGGCCATTCGCCTTCCCTTCCAACCTTTTCTGAGGAGGCGTTAAAGGAAGCTCGAGAATTGAAGACCCTAATATGGGTGGAGGCTCTAGTGTAGGGGATCCCTTTCGGGATTGCTTTACTTGAGTCGATGATGCTTCCGATATTGGTGACGCTTCTCTTCTACTAGAAGAGGCCCAACGTTCATTACTCGGGTAATGATTTTACTATACTTGGTTTATTTGTTCTTTTCCAAACTTGACTTGTGTTCTTTCCCTACTGTGCAGGCCATTAGTAGGTTTCGAGTCGACCTTAGCCAGTGTGAGGTCGAGCTTCAGAAGGTCTCGGGGGAGAGAGATGCCCTACGGCTTCTTTGCAGCTAAAAGGACGAGGCTATAAAGGACCTCTAAGCAGATTTGGCTAAGGCTCAAGAAGAAGAGGCCGAACTCGATAAGCAGGTGAGCCTCGTTCTGTTAAAGTATGGGTTTGACTCAACTGTGGAAGTTAACCCTTCGTTGTCTCAGATGCAGCAAAAGGTTGAAAAGATCGGGTTACTTCGGGAAGAAGTTGATCAAATCAAAACTGAATGTAATCGGTGGAAGGAGACTATCGACCGCCTGGCTGCGGAAAAAGAAACCATTTTGACCAAATTATTATCGGCCGATGTTCAGCTTCGAAACGTCAAGCAAAAGGGTTCGGCTCAAGCTAAGAGGATCGAGGAGCTTGAAGCACAGCTTGCTGAGGCCAAGGCGGAGGTTGAGTCGTCGAAAGTCTTAGCGGATAAGTCCATTGCCATGTATCGGGCTGATGCTGAGGCTGCTCAGATGGAGGCACGAGAGGCAGCAGATACTGCCGACACTCGAGCACATTGGGTTGCCGAGCTTGCTAAATGTAGGTCTCGGAGGGAGACCCTCGAAGAGATACACGCTCGAGGTTTCGACCTTACCGAAGAGATAAAAAGGCTAAAGAGCTCGAAGCTGAAGCTGAAGCCTTGGCTTCTAATGGCGATGATGATGATGATGATGATGGTAGCAAGATGGATCCGAGGACGGGGAAGATCCTAACAGAGAAGCAAACGCCCCTGAGGATGATCAGGAAGCTTAGTTCTTAATATTTTACGTTTGTAATCAATCATGTAGACAATTTTGTATATAGACAACTTGGCCGACTCGTGAAGATTTTATACGTGCCTTACAAATGTTTTCACAAGGATCTTAACAATTTAATCAAATTTAGACTTCGTTGTCTCTATGATTGATTGTTTTTTCAGACTCGAAGTGACGTAGCCCTTAGGCTTACTAGTTGAACCAATGATTCGAACTCGAAGAAATATAACTCATAGGCATAATGGTCGAGTGAGTGCTCACTCAAACTCGAAATGAAAGTAGCCCGTAGGATTAGTCGTCGAGTGAATGATTCGAGCTCGAAGTAATGTAGCCCGTAGGCATAATGGTCGAGTAAATGCTTGCTCGAACTCGAAATAAAAGTAGCCCGTAGGCGTAGTCATCGAGTGAATGATTCGAACTCGAAGTAATATAGCCCGTAGGCGTAATGGTCGAGTGAGTGCTTGCTCGAACTTGTAATAAAAGTAGCCCGTAGGCTTAGTCGTCGAGTAAATGATTCGAACTCGAAGTAAAATAGCCCGTAGGCTTAGTCGTCGAGTGAATGATTCGAACTCGAAGTAATGGAGCCCGAGGGTGTAATGGTCGAGTGAGTACTTGCTCGAACTCGTAATAAAAGTAGCTCGTAGGCTTAGTCGTCGAGTGAATGATTCGAACTCGAAGTAATGGAGCCCGAGGGTGTAATGGTCGAGTGAGTACTTGCTCGAACTCGTAATAAAAGTAGCTCGTAGGCTTAGTCGTCGAGTGAATGATTCCAACTTGAAGTAATGTAGCCCGTAGGCATAATAGTCGAGTGAGTGCTTGCTCGAACTCGTAGTAAACGTAGCCCGTAGGCTTAGTCATTGAGTGAATGATTCGAACTCGAAGTAATGTAACCCGTAGGCGTAATGGTCGAGTGAGTGTTTGCTCGAACTCGAAGTAAAAGTAGCCCAAAGGCTTAGTGCTCGAGTTTATCTTAATTCTGATTGCATAATAAATCTCCAAATAGAGGAATATTTCTTGGATATAAGATATTGGTAAAGAAGAGGACTTTCTTTGCAGGTCATTATACATGTGTTCATGTTTCGCATCTGGGTTTGGGCCAACTACATGAGCATGGTTCGTTTTGACCAATTTGGCTCTTACAACTTTTCCTACTGGAACCCCGTTGTTGCGAAATAACTTTCTTGCATCAGAACCTGATATATTTGAGGGCTAATGCCCCCCCCCCCAAGTATTCGAGGTCGATTATACAGAGGCCTCAGATACTTGTTGTAAGTGCAGCACGATCATTGGTTTCCTCATTAAAAACCTTGTCGAAAAACCCATTTAGGATAAAACCGGTCTAAGAAAAAAAGAGTGCAACGCGTGCTTTCAAGCGAAGGGTCCATCCTATCTCTTGTTAGGACTTCTGCAGGGGTCAGTTTTGAAATGTAAATGAATATGGAAGGGTTGTACCTTAGCAGTAGTATCGTTTTAGATGTGACACATTCCAACTGCTTGATAGCTGTTTGCCGTTTATAATACCGAGCCTGTACGATCCCTTTCCGACGTTCTTGAGAACCTGATATGGTCCTTCCCAATTTGGTCCTAGTTTCCCTTCATTCGGATTTTGGGTATTGATGGTGACTGTTCTTAACACTAAGTCCCCGGGCTTGAAATGGCAGAGCTTGGTCCTTCGATTATAATATCTTTCGATTCGCTGCTTTTGGGCGGCCAATCGGATGAGGGCAGCTTCTCATCTTTCGTCCGATAATTCGAGGCTAGTATTCATAGCCTCGTTATTTGATTCTTCCATCGTGAATCAAAATCTGGTACTGGGTTCACCGACTTTGACTAGTATCAATGCTTCGGACCCGTATACTAAGGAGAATGGGGTCGCCCCCGTACTGGATTTTGACGTTGTCCGATATGCCCAAAGGACTTCGGGCAGGATTTCTCTCAATTTTCCTTTAGCGTCGTTCAACCTCTTTTTTAGGTTTTGAATGATAGTTTTGTTCGTTGATTCAGCCTGTCCGTTCCCACTGGGGTGGTATGGTGTTGATAGTATCCTTCTTATTTTGTGGTCGTCGAAGAATTTTGTTACTTTACTGCCAACAAATTATTTCCCATTGTCACATACTATTTCGACGGGTATCCCGAATCGGCATGCGATATGATCCCAAATAAAGTCTATAACTTCTTTCTCTCTTATTTTCTCTAACGCCTGCGCTTCAATCCATTTAGAAAAATAGTCAGTCATAAATAAAATGAATTTGGCTTTACCTGGGGTCGATGGCAGAGAGCCGACGATATCCATTCCCCATTTCATGAACGACCATGGGGATAGGACTGAGTGAAGTTGCTCTCCGGGTTGATGGATCATTGGCGCAAACCTTTGACATTTGTCACATTTACGAACAAATTCCTTCGCATCTTTGCCCATATCGGTCCAATAATACCCTACTCTGATTATTTTTTGAACTAATGTATCGGCACCGGAGTGATTCCCACAAGTGCCCTCGTGCACTTCCCATAGGATGTAATCGATATCTCCCGGACCCAAGCATACTGCCAACAGTTCATCGAATGTCCTTCGATCTAGCATTCCGTCCAAAGCCAACGTGAATCGAGCAGCTTTAGTCTGTAGGGCTCTAGAATCTTTAGGGTCCGTTGGGAGCTTTCCGCTCTTTAAGTATTCAATATACTTATTTCTCCAATACCAGGTTAAGCTTGTAGAATTTATCTCGG
>AWOL01S0019142.1:263374-279989 GCA_000715115.1 Nicotiana otophora | reverse complement strand
TACAAACGAGCCTTGAGTCCGAAGGCTGCTCGAGGAGTCGGCTCGATAATCTTATCGAGCCCGTGACCAAATCGATCCGCAGGGCATTGCTTCGAGGTCGAAAATGCGCCACGCCCATCTCGAAGGTCGAACTCAAGCCAAGACCGAAGGGCCGATCCAGTAATGAGTTCGAGCCAGTATCGAGCTCACAGACAAGAGCCGTTACAACCGCACCAAGAGAGAGAATCTTGGCGGGAATCGAGGAAGAGACAAATCATCATGGGTCCTCCACTATCTGCTTTATTTTATTATTTTGTTATAAATAAAGTTATGACCCTCTATTATAAAAGAGGAGATCCGTGTAAGCTATAGATACACTAAATAGACAGGGAACAAAAGATCTTTTCTGATATACAAAGATTTCTCCTTGTGATTGTTTTACTTCATCTTACTCATTCTTTCTGTTCATTATTTCCATTCTTATAGTCAAGAATACTCGTATTGCTATCTTGTATCAAAGGGTATCACGTATCCTTAGAACCATACATAAATTTAACATTATCCGATTTTTCCGGTAAATAGATTGGCGCCCACCATGGGGCTAAGGATAACAGTGATTGTTTGCTATAAATCTGCAGTACACACCAGTTTACAACTTTAAATCAGCAATGGCTTTACCTATCGACCACAAAGCCGGCCTTCAAGATGAAACCAACAACTTGGCACCCGGGGACAGAAGGCCATTTTGACGATGGCACTGAGGCTCGAATCGAAGTACCCAAAATTCGAGCCAAAGTACCATTGGACGTCAATTCACAAAAAGCTCTGGAGGAGAATCAGCGTTCCGAATCGGAAAAAAGCATTCAGGGCAGTACTCGATCCGTAGCCCGAGACACCCATAACACGGGGGAAATCGGAGCCAGCTTACGTATGATCTTCGAGATGCTACAAGCCCAACAAGTAGCGATAGCCCAGTTACAGAGCCAAACTCATATACAAAGCAAGTCGGATCCCAATCTGCTTTGAGAAATCACCCCCAAAATAGAGCCCGCTATAGTGAAATCAAACGAGCAAGAATCGGGGACCACTCCCGAAATTACTAAATTACTCGAGAAACTCACAAAACGAGTCGAAGCCAACGACAAGAGAGTGAAAACATACAATGCCAGGGTCGATCAAATCCCGAGGTCTCCCCCAATGATAAAAGGACTTGATTCGAAAATATTCATACAAAAGCCTTTTCCCTCGAGTGCGGCCCCAAAACCAATCCCCAAAACATTCCGTATGGTCGAAATTCCCAAATATAACGGTACGATCGATCCTATCGAACACGTCACCTATTACACATGTGCCATCAAAGGTAACGATTTGGAGGACGATGAGATCGAATCCATGTTCTTGAAAAAATTCGGGGAGACCCTCTCGAAGGGAGCAATGATCTAGTATCACAATTTACCGCCAAATTCCATCTATTCTTTTGCCATGTTAGCAGATTCGTTCGTAAAGGCACATGCTGGTGCCATAAAGGTTGCGACAAGGAAATCAGGCCTCTTCAAAGTAAAGCAAAGGGGTAATGAAATGCTGAGGGAATTCGTATCCCAATTTCAAATGGAACGCATGGAATTGTCGCCGGTCACTGACGATTAGGCCGTACAAGCTTTCACCCAAGGGTTGAACGAGCTAAGTTCGACAGCATCACGTCGGCTGAAGAAAAATTTGATCGAGTATCCAGCAATAACTTGGGAAGATATACACAACCGATATCAATCAAAAATTAGGGTCGAATATGAATAGTTGGGAGCTCTGTATGAAACCATGCATCAGAATAGGACAGCTACTAAAAACCAAAGGGAGATTGACAGAGGCCGATATAAACCGTACGTCGCGGATCGGATGAACAATGGTTCAACACGCAATACAGTTTGGAACAATCGAAGCATTGATCGAGGGAAATATTCTCGGGGACTTATGAGCAAGAGCGGTTTTGATAGCTATGCCGATCCTGTAGAAGCACCTCGGTTATCAGAGTATAACTTCAGCGTTGGTGCATCCGTCATCGTGTTGGCTATCAGACGCATCAAGCACACTAAATGGCCTCGACCCATGTAGACCGATCCTGCCCAAAGGAATCCCAATCAAATGTGCGAATATCATGGCACCCATGGCCACAGAACAAAAGATTGCAAGCAACTAAGAGAGGAAGTAGCCCGCTTATTTAACAAAGGGCACATTCGGGAATTTCTGAGCGATAGGGCGAAGAACCATTTTAAAAATAGGGATTTCGGCAAGTAAAACGAGCAAGAAGAATCGCAGCACGTCATTCACATGATCATCGGCGGTGTCGATACCCCTCAGGGACCAGTGCTTAAATGCACTAAAACATCGATTGTGAGGGAAAAACGATCTCGGACTCAAGATTACGCACCCATAGGGACTTTGTCCTTCGATAATGAAGATGCATAAGGAGTCATCCAACCTCATAAGGATGCGCTGGTAATATCCGTACTCATGAATAAAACTAAAATTAAGCGTGTGTTAATCGATCCAGGTAGCTCGGCCAATATCATCAAATTGAAGGTCGTAGAACAGCTCGACCTGCAGGACCAGATTGTACCCGCAACTCTGGTTCAAAACGGATTCAATATGTCATGTGAAACCACCAAAGGCGAGATAATCTTACCAATAAACGTGGTGGGAACCATCCAGGAAATAAAGTTTCACGTGATCGAAGGCGATATGAGATACAACGCCCTTTTCGGAAGGCCATGGATCCACAACATGAGAGTTGTACCTTCGACCCTACACCAGGTCCTCAAATTCCCAACATCAAGAGGTGTCAAAATAGTGTACGGAGAACAACCGGCCGCAAAAGAAATGTTCGCCGTCGAGGAAGCGAAATCAATATTCTCGCCTTCGCCGATAAAGGGATCGGGCTCAGAAGGAGAACGGGACACCAAATAGCAATCACAGATGTCGGCTTCGACCCAGCCAGATAACCAGAAGATCGAAGAAGATGATGATCAAAGGGTCCCTCGATCTTTCATGGTTCCCGATGACTCTGACGCCACCAAATCAACAATTGAGGAACTAGAGCAGGTCATACTAATCGAGCACTGGCCCGAGCAAAAGGTATACTTGGGAACGGGGTTGAGCCCCGAACTCAAGAAGAAACTTGTTCAATTTCTTATCGATAACATTGATTGTTTTGCCTGGTCCAATTTAGATATAATAGGGATCCCACCGGACATAACGACGCATCGGCTAAGCTTGGACCCTAGGTTCAGACCGGTGGTGCAAAAGAGAAGATCCCAGTCCGAGGAAAAGCACACATTCATAAAGGACGAGGTAACTAAACTTCTCAAGATAGGGTCCATTCGGGAGGTAAAATATCTCGAATGGTTAGCCAATGTAGTTGTAGTGCCTAAAAAAAGGAACAAACTTAGAATGTTGTGGACTATAAGGATTTGAACAAAGCATGCCCCAAAGATTCCTTTCCGCTGCCCAACATCGATCGCATGATCGATTCCACGACCTGCCACGAGATCCTCACTTTTCTCGATGCCTATTCCGGGTATAATCAAATCCAGATGAACCCGGAGGACCAGGAAAAGACTTCATTTGTTACCAAATATGGAACGTATTGTTATAATGTGATGCCCTTCGGGCTAAAAAATGCAAGGGCTACTTACCAACGCCTAGTAAATAAAATGCTCGAAGAACAAATAGGTAAGTCAATGGAAGTTTATATTGATGACATGCTAGTTAAGTCCCTACGCGCAGAGGACCATTTGACCCATTTGTAGGAAACATTCGATATTTTGAGGAAATACAACATGAAGCTCAACCCCGAAAAATATGCTTTCGGGATCGGTTCGGGCAAGTTCCTCGGCTTCATGGTGTCAAATCGGGGAATCGAGATTAACCTCGATAAAATCAAGGTCATCGAAGACATCACCATCGTGGACAGCGTGAAAGCTGTACAAAGACTGACGGGACGGATTGTAGCCTTAGGCCGATTCATTTTGAGATCATCAGATCGAAGTCACAAATTTTCCTCTCTACTCAAAAAGAAGAACGATTTCTCTTGGACCCCGGAATGCCAATAAGCATTAAAGGAACTAAAACGATATCTATCGAGCCCACCACTACTTCACACTCCAAAACAGACGAAAAACTTTGCTTGTGCTTGGTAATATCGGAAATCGCCGTAAGCGGTGTCCTAGTTCGAGAAGATCAAGGTACGCAATTTTCCATTTATTATATAAGTCGGACCTTAGGAGTAGTGGAAACTAGATATCTGCACCTAGAAAAATTGGCACTTGCACTGATAAGAGCCTCTAGAAAGTTAAGACTGTACTTTCAATGTCACCCCATATGCGTATTAACCACTTACCCACTTTATAATATTTTGCACAAGCCCGAACTATCAGGCCGATTGGCCCAATGGGCCATCAAACTCAGTGGGTACGATATCGAATATCAACCCCGTACGACCATCAAGTCTCAAATTTTAGCAGACTTTGTGGCCAATTTCATGCCAACCCTCGTACCCGAAGTCGAAAAAGAACTCTTGTTGAAATCGGGTGCATCATCGGGAGTATGGATCCTTTTTACGAATGGGGCTTCGAACATAAAAGGGTCCGGGCTAGGCATAGTTTTGAAACTACCCACGGGTAATACTATTAGGCAATCTATTAAAACTACCAGGTTGACTAACAACAAGGACGAGTATGAATCCATGATTACAGGTCTCGAGTTAGCTAAAAACTTAGGAGCATAAATCATTGAAGCCAAATGTGACTCTTTGCTGGTGGTGAGTCAAGTAAACAAAACCTTCGAAGTTCGAGAAGGTAGAATGCAAAGGTATTTAGACAAAATACTAGTCACTTTGAACCATTTCAAATAATGGACTTTACGGCATGTTCCACGAGAATAAAACAATGAAGCCGATGCACTTACGAATTTGGGATCGTCGGTCGAGGAAGATGACTTGGGCTCGGGGACTATCGTTCAACTCTCGAGATCGGTAATCAAAGGAGGTCACGCCGAGATATATTCTACAAGCTTAACCTGGTATTAGAGAAACAAGTATATTGAATACTTAAAGAGCGGAAAGCTCCCATCGGATCCTAAAGATTCTAGGGCCCTACAGACTAAAGCTGCTCGATTCACGCTGGCTTCGGATGGAACGCTATATCGAAGGACATTCGATGGACCGCTGGCAGTATGCTTGGGTCCGGAAGGTACCGATTACATCCTACGGGAAGTGCACGAAGGCACTTGTGGGAATCGCTCTAGTGCCGATACATTAGTTCGAAAAATAATTAGAGCAGGGTATTATTGGATTGATATGGGCAAAGATACGAAGGAATTTGTTCGTAAATGTGACAAATGTCAAAGTTTTGCGCCAATGATCCATCAACCCGGAGAGAAACTTCACTCAATCCTATCCCCATGGCCGTTCATGAAATAGGGAATAGATATCGTCGGCCATCTGCCATCGACCCCAGGTAAAGCCAAATTTATTTTATTTATGACTAACTATTTTTCTAAATGGGTTGAAGTGCATGCGTTCGAGAAAATAAGAGAGAAAGAGGTTATAGACTTTATTTGGGATCATATCGTATGCCGATTCGGAATACCTGCTGAAATAGTATGTGACAATGGAAAACAATTCGTTGGCAGTAAAGTAACAAAATTCTTCGAAGATCACAAAATAAGAAGGATACTATCAACACCATACCACCCCAATGGGAACGGACAGGCCGAATCAACGAATAAAACTATCATTCAAAACCTAAAAAAGAGGTTGAACGGCGCTAAAGGAAAATGGAGAGAAATCCTGCCCGAAGTCCTTTGGGCATATCGGACAACGTCAAAATCCTGTATGGGGGCGACCACATTCTCCTTAGTATACGGGTCCGAAGCATTGATACCAGTCAAAGTCGGTGAACCCAGTACCAGATTTCGATTCACGATGGAAGAATCAAATAATGAGGCTATAAATACCAGCCTCGAATTATCGAACGAAAGATGAGAAGCTGCTCTCGTCTGATTGGCCGCCCAAAAGCAGCGAATCGAAAGATATTATAATCGAAGGACCAAGCTCCGCCATTTCAAGCTCCGGGACTTAGTGTATCAATACCCAAAATCTGAATGAAGGAAAACTAGGACCAAATTGGGAAGGACCATATCAGGTTCTCGAGAACGTCGGAAAGGGATCGTACATGCTCGACATTATAAACGGCAAACAACTATCAAGCAGTTGGAATGTGTCACATCTAAAACGATACTACTACTAAGGTACGACCCTTCCATATTCATTTATATTTCAAAATTGACCCCTCAGAAGAGCGAACAAGAGCAAAGATGGACCCTTCGCTTGAAAGCACGCGTTGCACTCTTTTTCCCTTAGATCGGTGTTATCCCTAATGGGTTTTTCAGAAAGGTTTTTCATGAGGCAACCAATGATCGTGCTGCACTTACAACAAGTATCTGAGGCCTCTGTACAATCGACCTCGAATACTGGGGGGGAATTAGCCCTCAAATATATCAAGTTCTGATGTAAGAAAGTTATTTAGCAAAAACGGGGTTCCAGTAGGAAAAGTTGTAAGAGCCAAATTGGTCAAAACGAACCATGCTCATGTAGTTGGCCCGAACCCAGACGCGAAAACATGAACACATGTATAATGACCTGCAAAGAAAGTCCTCCTCTTTACCAATATCTTATATCCAAGAAAAGTTCCTCTATTTGGAGATTTATTATGCAATCAGAATTAAGATAAACTCAACCACTAAGCCTTTGGGCTACTTTTACTTCGAGTTCGAGCAAACACTCACTCGACCATTACACCTACGGGCTATATTACTTCGAGTTCGAATCATTCACTCGACGACTAAGACTACGGGCTACTTTTACTACAAGTTCGAGCAAGCACTCACTCGACTATTATGCCTACGGGCTACATTACTTCGAGTTCGAATCACTCACTCGACGACTAAGCCTACGGGCTACTTTTACTACGAGTTCGAGCAAGCACTCACTCGACCATTATGCCTACGGGCTACATTACTTCGAGTTCGAATCACTCACTCGACGACTAAGCCTACGGGCGACATTACTTCGAGTTTGAATCACTCACTCGACGACTAAGCCTACGGGCTACATTACTTCGAGTTTGAATCGCTCACTAGACGACTAAGCCTATGGGCTACTTTTATTTCGAGTTCAAGCAAACACTCACTCGACTGTTACGCCTACGAGCTACATTACTTCGAGTTCGAATCGCTCACTCGACGACTAAGCCTACGGGCTACTTTTATTTCGCGTTCGAGCAAACACTCACTCGACCATTATGCCTACGTGCTACATTACTTCGAGTTCGAATCATTCACTCGATGACTAAGCCTACGGGCTACTTTTATTACTAGTTCGAGCAAGCACTCACTCGACCATTACGCGTACGGGCTCCATTACTTCGAGTTTGAATCATTCACTCGACGACTAAGCCTATGAGCTACTTTTATTACAAGTTTGAGCAAGCACTCACCTAATCATTATGCATACGGGTTATATTTCTTCGAGTTCGAATCATTGACTCAACTAGTAAGCCTAAGGACTACATCACTTCGAGTCTGAAAAAACAATCAATCATAGAGACTACGAAGTCCAAATTTGATTAAATTGTTAAGATCCTTGTGAAAACATTTGTAAGGCACGTATAAAGTCTTCAAAAGTCGGCCAAGTTGTCTATATACAAAATTGTCTACATGATTGATTACAAACGTAAAACATTAAGAACTAAGCTTCCTGATCATCCTCAAGGGCGTTTGCTTCTCTGTCACGCTCTTCCCCGTCCTCGGATCCGCTCTTGCTACCGTCATCATCATCATCATCGCCATCAGAAGCCAAGGCTTCAGCTTCAGCTTCGAGCTCTTTAGCCTTTTTTATCTCTTAAGTAAGGTCAAAACCTCGAGCGTGTATCTCCTCGAGGGTCTCCCTTCGAGACCTACATTTATCAAGTTCGGCAACCCAATGTGCTCGAGTGTCGGCAGTATCCGCCGCCTCTCGTGCCTCCATCTGAGCAGCCTCGGCGTTAGCCTGATACACGGCAATGGACTTACCTGCCATGACTTTCGACGACTCAACCTCCGCCTTGGCCTCAGCAAGCTGTGTTTCAAGCTCCTCGATCCTTTTAGCTTGACCAACCCTTTTGCTTGACGTTTTGAAGCTGAACATTGGCCGATAATAATTTTGGTCAAAATGGTTTCTTTTTCCGCAGCCAGGCGGTCGATAGTCTCCTTCCACCGATTACATTCAGCTTTGATTTGATCAACTTCTTCCCGAAGTAACCCGATCTTTTCAACCTTTTGTTGCAGCTGAAACAACGAAGGGTTAACTTCCACGGTTGAGTCAAACCCATACTTTAACATAACGAGGCTCACCTGCTTATCGAGTTCGGCCTCTTCTTCACTAACCATAGCCAAATCCGCTTGGAGGTCCTTTATAGCCTCGTCATTTTGGCTGCAAAGAAGCCGCAGGGTGTCTCTCTCCCCTAAGACCTTCTGAAGCTCGACCTCACACTGGCTAATG
Organism: Nicotiana otophora; assembly: GCA_000715115.1. NCBI lineage: Eukaryota > Viridiplantae > Streptophyta > Magnoliopsida > Solanales > Solanaceae > Nicotiana > Nicotiana otophora. The sequence continues at coordinate 271,417 of AWOL01S0019142.1, read as the reverse complement.
TCGACTCAAAACCTATGAATGGCCTGCACAGTAGGGAAAGAACACAAGTCAAGTTTGGAAAAGCACAAAGAAACCGAGTATAGTAAAATCATTACCCGAGTAATGAAACATTTGGCCTCTTCTAGTAGAAGAGAAGAGTCACCAATATTGGAACCATCATTAACTCCAGTAAAGCAATCCCGAAAGGGGTCCCCTACATTAGAGCCTCCGCCCATATCGAGGGTTTTCAATTCTCGAGCTTCCTTTAACGCCTCCTCAGAAAAGGTTGGAAGGAAAGGCGAATGACCCACTATCATAGCCCCAAGCAAATCACTCGGGGTGCTCCGATCAAGACTCGGGATTCCACGACCGACCCCGACCGATACAGCCGCCATCGGCTCAGGAGCTCTGGTGACCTCGATAGCTTTTGCAGATCGGATCACCAAAGTCGAGACACCATCTTCTTCTTCTTCTTCTTCTCTCAGTCGTTGGACCGAGTCAATCGGAAGGGCAATTGCCTTCCTCCTCACCCTGCGAGTTTTGGGCTTGGGGTCCTGAGAGGCAGCTTTTCGCTTCTTATCTTTCCCCGGTCTCGGGACCGGGGACTTGATTCCTTCTTCACCGCTCGAAGGCCTCAAAGCGGCATCCTTGGTTACACCTGCATGAAAGGAAATCGGTAATGATTTGAGCACAAAGAACACTTAGAAGGAAACGAGAAGTAAAACCTTACCATGATTCTTGGCCTCCCATCTACCTTTTGCCAAATCACGCCAAGCGCGTTCGGCATAAGAGGAAGTCGAGGCTAACTTCCAAACCCAATCCTCGAGGTCGGGCACCGCTTGTGGCATCCAAGGGACAGTTGTATATCGAAAAAAGACATCAGAAAAAATCAGGAAAAGATACAAAAAGCAACGTGTTATGAGAACCACTTACGGTCGAAATTTCATTCCTCGGGAAATGGTATCTTCTCTTCCGGAATAAGGTCACGGGTCCTCACCCGAATATAACGGCCCATCCAACCCCGATCCTTGTCTTCGCCGATGCTCGACATCAAAGCCTTCGATGCTTGACGATGAAGTCTTATTATTCCTCGAAAGATTTGAGGCCGATGCAATCGTGTGAGGTGATTCAGGGAAAAATCTAGCCCCCTGGCTTTGATGGAGAAGAAGCGAAGTAGGATTACTATACGCCATAGAGAGGGATGAATTTAACTTAGGGTGATCTGATATCTTTTGCAAAAATCAATGATCACCGGGTCGACGGGACCCAACGTGAAGGGATAAGTGTAAACACATAAAAACCCCTCCACATGGGTAATGACGCTCTCTTCGGGGGATGGAATTTGTAACACAACCTCGGAACCCCAGTTGCAGTCTTTTCTAACGGCCTCGAGATAACCCTCTGTTATAGATCACATGTACATCGACACGTGCTCGCATCGATCCGGAACAGATGAAGGATTCTCGACCTTAAAATCGATCTTCAGAGTACACATGCCGGGAACATAGTCATGGATGGACGGCTCCACCGGCGCTTTGTCGCCGGACGACAGTGAAGAAGAAGGTTTCTCCTTCTGAGGTACAGTTTTCGAAGTTTTGGCCATTGATATGAGAGGAAGAAAGGCAAAGAAAAGTAAAAAATTGACGGCACCAAAACTCTGGTGTAGATAGCTCTGCAAGCAACGAAATAGAGAGAAAAGATAAGAAAGTTTGGAAGAGTGAAGGCGTAAAAGTGGTAAATGTTAGATGGAAGGGTTATTTATAGGCTCGCATCATGACGGTTCAATATCAGAGGTGGCCGACCGCCATCTGACAAGCATTAAATACCTTGAAAGACTAAATCGATGGGACATCTATCACATACATCATAATCGATCCCTGTTAAAACGTCAGCTTATAACCCGATCGAACCGTCGAAAATCATATCGATTCTCACCGCATCCTTCATGAGAATCGAGGGGACTATCTATATACGGTCAAAATAGATTTCGGCCTTCCTACGTTTGATCGAGTTCGGGTGGAAAGAAATCGGAGTAGGATTTTGGGAGTGAGCTCCGAAGACAGTACAAACGAGCCTTGAGTCCGAAGGCTGCTCGAGGAGTCGGCTCGATAATCTTATCGAGCCCGTGACCAAATCGATCCGCAGGGCATTGCTTCGAGGTCGAAAATGCGCCACGCCCATCTCGAAGGTCGAACTCAAGCCAAGACCGAAGGGCCGATCCAGTAATGAGTTCGAGCCAGTATCGAGCTCACAGACAAGAGCCGTTACAACCGCACCAAGAGAGAGAATCTTGGCGGGAATCGAGGAAGAGACAAATCATCATGGGTCCTCCACTATCTGCTTTATTTTATTATTTTGTTATAAATAAAGTTATGACCCTCTATTATAAAAGAGGAGATCCGTGTAAGCTATAGATACACTAAATAGATAGGGAATAAAAGATCTTTTCTGATATACAAAGATTTCTCCTTGTGATTGTTTTACTTCATCTTACTCATTCTTTCTGTTCATTATTTCCATTTTTATAGTCAAGAATACTCGTATTGCTATCTTGTATCAAAAGGTATCACGTATCCTTAGAACCATACATAAATTTAACGTTATCTGATTTTTCGGGTAAATAATCTGGTTGGGTGATAAAGGTATTAGTAATTCAAATAGGTTAAGTAGAATAAATAAATATAACTAAAGTTTGATTGTTGCTCTTCGTAGATTAAAACGATATCCAATCATCTAATTAAGCTTGACAAATGAGTCATTGTACAATAGTCCGCACCAATCTTATTCACTACTTTATTTTTTCATGTATAATAGTTTATTCAAAGTTTTTTTCGAGGGTATATAATGATATTATTGTACAAAATCGTATATTACATGAACGTAACTAGTCAATATAAGTGTTACGCCTACTTAGTACTTATTTCGGTTTACTAGTAAATTTAATTGAAGCAATAAAAAGTAAAGAAGGGGTAGTTGATAGCGGGATAGGATCCCCTCCAATAATGTGATGTCCAATAATTCTCAATGGACTGCTTAGACGGTGCCATGTGTATAGTTGAAGTTTCAATGACTTGGATCCATTTTATACTAATATTTTCTTTATTTTATTTTCTATTTGCTTTATTAAATCAATAATGCTTAAAAAAATAAAAACAGAAAATGACAGGATCATCTTGCGCTATTTTCTTCACCTTCCTCCACATCCACCTCAAGCCACAACCCCACTAACTTTGTTCTCTTCTTCTTCTTGAACCTTGTGATTTTCTTTACACACAAATACACTCATACTCTTTGAAAATCAAGAAAGAAAACATGACATTACACTTTCACATTATTTGGAAATACCCAAAATCCGATTTGCCTTATCGTTTTTGGATTGCCCATTTTCTGTGCATTCACATAGTATAAGATAATTCAAGGGAGTTTCCAGAGAAAACCCACCTTATTTATACATAGACTTGATGAGAATGAATTGATTTTCTTAAATTTAAGATTTACAAAATATAATCTTTGTTTGAAAAACAATGTGTTGGTTATGTTGCGACAACGATAATATGCTAAATATGTAATGGCAGAGGTGGAGGAAGGCGAAAAAGAAGAGAACATGGTTTGTAGGGGTGGGGAGGACTTGGACCGAAGTGAAAAGAGTGGTTAAAATGTCCTGCCATTTTTAATTTCAGAAATAAAGAAAGCAAGTAAAAACTATATCTAATTAATAAAGCAAATAGAAAAATACTAAAACACAGAAAGCAAATCCAAGCCTTTGAAATTCAAATGCACACGTGGCCTACATCTAGGTTGACAATTGAGAATTACTGGAGGGAATCCCATCCCGTTGATAGCTGAGATAGACAGTATAATTAAACAGAAGGGAATAAAGAAATGATTAGTCAATTGTTTATTGGTGAGCATATGCTTCATCATTGAGTAAAAAAGATTGTCAAGCGCCAATCCTTTGTTTAGCTTTAAAGGCCAATTTTAGAGTATCCATCATAACTCATGTAAGTACAAAATTTTAAAAAATTAATCTATAGTTGTTGGGGTCAAACGCACACGTAATATAACGACTTGATCGATCAATTTGCCTTCTAGATCCGCGTTCCCCTAAATAAGACTCCATGTATGAGCTTTTACTGTTTTATAACTAGCGGGGATGGTTAGTTCGGGATTTGAAAGTGTTCGGGTTGAAATCGGAACACTTGGTTCCTTAAAGTTGGCTAAAAAGGGCTAAGTTTGACTTGAGTCAACGTTTTGAGTAAACGACCTTGAAACCGGGATTTGACGGTTCCAATAGGTTCGTATGATGATTGTAGATTTGGACGTATGCTCGGATCAGGTTTTATATGACCCCGGGAGCGTTTCGGCGCTTAATATTTGAAGTTGGCACATTGAAGGTTTTGAAGTCCTTTAAATTAGGTTTGAAGTAGGATTTGGCATTATCGAAGCCCAATTGGGATTCTGAGCCTGAGAACAGTTCCGTATGGTGATTTAAGTCTTGCACGCAAAATTTGGTGTCATTCCGAGTAGTATAAGTATGATTCGGTTCGTTCGGAGTAAGTTGGAAAAACTTGAAGTTCATAAGTTGATTATATTGGTTTTGGGTTGCGATTCTTAGTTTTAATGTTGTTTTTCGCATTCCAAGAGTGCGTGCGAATCCGTTTTATGTTTGCAAACTTGTTGGTATGTTTGAACGGGGCCTCGGGGGCCCCGGATGTCATTCGGACGATGCGCGGAAGTCGTTTGGCCTTGAGTGATCAGCTGAAGCATCCAGCTTCTGGTGCAATCGCACCTGTGGAGGGCCAGTCGCAGGTGCGAGCTCGCAGAAGCGAGCCAGCTGCCGCAGAAGCAGCCCAGCATGGGCAGTCCAGAAATGGCAGATGCGGACAAGGCAACCGCAGAAGCGGTCAAGGGACCGCATAAGCGGGGTCTTGTGCAGGTGCGACTCATCTGCCACAGGAGCGGCATCGCAGAAGCGAGCCCTCATTCCGTAAATGCGGACTTAGGCCAGCCAAGAGAGGACCGCATATGCGATGAACCTTCTGCAGATGCAGCCCAGGGACCGCAGATGGGAAAGTCCTGGAGGCAGAATGGTCCATTTAATGCGGGACTTAGGCTATTATGACTCATTTTCTTTCATCTCTTGGGCGATTTTGGATCTCTTGGAGAGGGGTTTTTACCTAGCACTTTAAGGTAAGTAATTTCTATATAATATAAGTTAAATACATAGATTATAGGTAGATTTTAACATGTAAAAATTGTGAAAATTATGGGTTTAGATGAAAAACTTAGGTTTTGATAAAAATAAGATTTAACCACCAAAATGGTTACGGAATGAGTGAAAATTATATAACTTTCTTCAAAATTTTCCGGAATCCGGGCACGTGGGTCCGGAGATGAATTTTAGGAATCCTTCAATTGGGGTTGGGTAATCACTTTAATAGTTGAATTATGAATGTTTGAGCATGTATTGATTAAATTGTATAATATTTGACTAGTTTTGGATTGTTCGACACCGCGTTAAGGCTTTAGAATGAAATTTTGGGCCGGAAAGTGAGCTTTGAGATGAGGTAAATCTCTTACCTAACCTTGTAAGAGGGAATTTACCTCATAGGTGCTTTAAATTGCTATTTGCTTCTAATTGTGGGGGATACGTACGCACGAGGTGACGAGGGTCCGTGGGTAGATACTAATTATGCTTATATCCGGGTAGTTTAGGACCTGAATCATGAAATATTGGTAATGTTTGCACCCTACTTGTTAATTAAAGTGCCAAAATTATATTGGAACTTGTTAGAGGAATTGTAAAAGACCGAATTTCACTCACTTGAGTTTTGACAAGTTACTTGACCGTTAGTGAAAATTATGTTTCGTTGTGCATTACCCTTGTATTAGCCCTTAAACCGATTGTTTAAAAAATATCCTCTCTTCTTGTGGAGCGGGCCGAACATCTCGGCACTAGATAGATGCATCTATGGTCCGTGCCGCTCGACCCTCGACAGTGTACACTTTATTCTGGATCGGACCGTACGACCTCGGCATAATCGTGCGTGATAACACTCGAAGTGTAATCATATATTTGATATCCTTCCCTGGCTCGAGAGGCAAAATTATATAAAATAGAAATTTATTTGAAACTTACCATGTGTGAAAGGATTATTTACTTTTTGCTTGTTATTGAGTTATTATTATTATTTATACAACCCATGCTCATTTAGAATTCTGTATTTCTTTACTATTAGCACACACTAAGTGTCGATGTCGACCCCTCGTCACTACTTCTTAGAGGTTAGACTTGATATTTACTGGGTACATATTGTTTATGTACCCATGCTACACTTCTGCACTAACCGTGCAGCATCTGAGGCAGGTGCATTTGGAGGTCCTACCGACGTGCATCCCAGATATCCCGAGGCTTAGTGGTGAGCTGCTTCCTGAGCCATTCTGCAGCCCCTAGAGTCTCTCTTTTGTATTTATATATTGTCTGCTTTATTTCGGACAGTAGTTAGAGTTTTATATATTCTGCTAGTTGCTCATACACTTGTGATACCAGGTCTTAGCACATATACTAGTAGACTTTATGGTTTTAGAGCACTTATATTACTATGGTTGCCACTCAGTTGTCTTCGTTTCATTTATTAAATTTTTCACTCTTTAATTCCCTATTAAATAGAATTTAATTACTTGAAAGCTTATTAAAAGAGTAATAACGTGGTTTAATTCACCGTTGGCTTGCCTAGCGGTAACGTTGGGCGCCATCACGGTCCATGGTAGAATTTGGGTCGTGACATGTAAGTATACGCGGTCGACATGCAATTAAATAATAAGTAGAGTATTGTTTTCACGAGGACTTGTTATCAACTATTGACTAAGTTAGACTATCTTAATTATCCAAATAAGAATTAAACTTAGAAGTGTTTGACTCCAAACTAATTAAATTAAAAAAAAATAGTGAATTCTGAACAAAGGAAGAGCAGATTTTTATATTATCAATGTGATGAAAATAATCTACGTTATGGGCTATCTAACAAATCCGATCATATTCTTCACTTGAATTGACTAATTAATTTATCTGGTTTATTGTTTGAAATGATTAATATTGATTATAAGAATCTGTTGAGTTTGTACTCGTCTATTCAAGCTAACCTAACACATATATGTGTATGGAGTTTGAATCAACAAGAATGCATTCATATTCCTATATAATAGCTAAGCAAGAAAATTAGGTATATGTCTATCCTAACCAACAAATCTATTCCTCAATGTCCAGGTTTAAGAACTTGCTCTACTCAATCCCATGTGCAATCTAGAATTCCCACTTTCGAGTTCAATTCTAGATTCATAGATAGTATTCAATTGGTGATCAAGCAATCAAATAATTAAGTGCAAAATTGAATAAATAAACCAATACGATAAATTGAAAAATCAAAATTAATATTGAATAACAATAGTCACGAAAGAATCAAAATCCTAGAACGTGAAGTATATAGCTCTACATAGACGTGGTAGCCAAATGATAAATCATCCAAAACATATATAAATTATTATGTTTGGTAGAAAAAAAAAGATAAAACACAATGAACTTTGGCCTTCGTGTCAAAAGGAATATAAACATCGTGTTTAATGGCTATTTATAGATATAGAAAAAAACCTATACGAAATAACCTAGTCCAAAATAAAAAGATATGGAATAACTTCGGAACTGGACGCCGGCGCGTCGCAGTGCCTATCGCGATGGCCAACATCGGCCTCGCAGTCTAAGAGGGAGTCCGAAACTAAAGTGTGGTTCTTTTGGACTCAAACAACAAAAATAGGTGGCAAAAAAATTGACTAACATTTTATATATAGCGCGGTGTCGCGCTATACCTTAACGGCACGTTTGTCCGTTAAGGTGTAGCGCGGTGAATAACCGTACTACATTTGAACTCAAAATTGGCGGGAGGTATAGCGCACATATAGGAGGCGCTATAATATAGCGCCTCCTATATGTGCGCTATACCTACTTAAAAAAAGCGGGCAATCTCCTTCCCCGACCAGAAACTAGCAGCTCCCCTCCAAACCAGCGGT